>UYWX01020521.1:6449-44782 GCA_900622495.1 Hydatigera taeniaeformis | reverse complement strand
AACTTTGTACTCGACTCAGCCATTCCTAGGTAGCAATGACGTTCTCGTGTGGGTGTTGAGGATTTAAAAGCTACTCCTCGATCTTTCGACTTTGGCAAACAAGAGTTGTTTTTATCCTTACATTCCCGCAATCTTTCATTTATTATCTGTTAGCTAAACAAGTTGATATCATTGGTTCTTCTTTGTTCGGATAACAATGTGCTGTGAAACATAGCGCTTGCAGCCAACATACACATATGTTTAGATGTTGCGTGCTGAGGACTAGGCTTGTGAAACGAATTACGCAATCAGTCTGGAAACTGATGCATGCTATGCACGCCTTATTTTTCTTCGTACGTCCTTATGTAACCGTGTTTTTATCGGTGTACTGTGGTCCATCATTGCAATGCTTTGGAAGTATTTGTAAAGAGGCAACGCAGTGGTGCAATCGTGCGAATATAAATTGCTTTACTTGAAATTCAATTTGAGCAATGAGATGCATCAGTCTTTGAGTGTCTTAATTGATATTTAAAGGCTCGACCCTTTTCCCCGCATTCAATAACCAGTCTTTAGATTTTTTAATTGCACCCCACTTAAGCAACGCTGAATGTGGGTAAAACATAAAGATTTGATTAGCTCTAATATTTTCTTTAGGTCGCCAAGTCGATACACGAGTTCTACCTTTGGTGAATGGACGAAATTATTATGAAAGCAATCTACCATCCGAAAGCCTGGTGAAACGTGGTGTTCCCTAGCAAATCCTCAAATGTATTAGAAAATTGAAAGAGGAGCATTGTATGACTGCATCTGTCTATGATTGTGGTGACATTACGAGCCGAACATAGAGGCCGCAAGCTCGGTAACTGAAAACTTAGGCAACAACAAATTAAACCTTGGAGAGGCATATCTCCAACACTTGTAAATCCAAATGTAAGATGTGACCCATACTTTAATTAATGTGTCGCGCTGCCTACGTGCCAACCGTCAAACTTTGACAAAGTCAGTTTTGAAATTTTAGATATTGAAAAGTGCTTTGAGACCTAAACACGGTCATTCTTTATCTGTCAAAAGTTAGTCAAACACCAGCGTTGAAACAAGTTCCAATCCCGGTTCGGAGTTGGCGGTTTGGCGCATCTTTGACGCCGTCACAGTGAACTTCTTATTGAGGGCAAGGCGTTTAATCAGATACTGAAGAAGCATAAGCACGCGGCAGTTTTTCGTCTGTGTTAAATGTGATTTAAGTTTCACAATAAAGTATTTGCATCAATGATCATTATCATGTGCTCATCATCAACGATTGAATTTTACAATCGCACTGCCTATAATATTGCGAAAAAGCACAACGATTTGGACGCATTACCAAAAAAGCTTCTAATATTTTTTACATTTGAATTTGTGATAATTTAGTGATGTGACCTTTACGTTCACTAGCGGACATTTTGCTGTTTTTAATTGGTGGTTTGCGGCGTCAACTGCCGGGCCGTGAGTAACTGATTAGTGGAGGTGGGAATGACTACGTCTTCTGAAGTACGTGTTTTTACAAAGTCATATGTGTGGTTGCAGTAATCGAGCTGCTTTGCCACATTCACCTATTGTTTCGACTCACAAAAAATGGTTATTTTCTTTATCGAGCCATAATGCTTCCTTTTTGCAGTATCGCTATGTTTGACTCTAGCTTAAATCCCATGATCTGCAGCATAATTGGGTATCTAACCCATTTTGAACTTGGGATGAGGCACAGTCTGATGCCTTAAAGCATTACTTCTTATTTATGCACTCATGAATTCTACGTTATGTGCCGTCTTGCCTGCCTGTGGAGTAGTTTCCTTGTCCCGTTCTCTTCGCCCTATCCAATACGTCCAAACTTTCAACACATTGCAGCTTTCTCTGTATTTACAATCGTGCTTTGGGGCTTTGGATCGACAGTTACGTAGCTATGAGATGCATTTTCTTAATATGTGGGAACTATGCTGATCAAGCCTCAGATCCTGAGATTGATTAAAATGGTAATAGAAAGTGTTAGTTATGGTATTGCTATTATATGAGCTCTGTTTAACAGCGTTTTCCTCGGCTTAATGACGGAAGTGGGTTCATCATGGGTATTCTAGTGTTGGCAATATTTGGACTAGCTGATCATGACACCGACATGGAAAAGCACTTTACTTTTATCGTTGTTGTCTAGGTCTGCCTTGTTGATGGCGCTTTGGATGGCAAGCAGACGAAAAGTGACAAAGCTGCTTCAGACTTAATTTGCAATATTGCCATTGCGGATATCACAAAAGTCAGTGTTGATGATTTTGTGGTATGTCATCCGATTTCTCCTATCTCTCCAATTGCTAGAAACAAATCACTCTCATCGATATGTCATATTTTGCTGCAATCAAACGGTCTGAGTTCCTTAGTCTCAAATGGAACGGCAGGGATAAAAAGATTTATGCACCAAACATTGTTGAATCTACAAAGTGGTTCAATCAACTCAACTTTTGGGTTCAGAAGGAAATTTTAAAATACCCGGCGGTCAATAAACGTACAGAAGTGCTTTCTTACTTCATAAAATTGGCCAAGGTGAGTTGAATGCATCTGGCACCATCTTCGTAAATGACTACAATTCCAACAGGCAATGCATTTTACATTATTTTATGCATGTGGCGATAGATTAAAATGTTCTTCTGTGGATTATAATTAATTTTACGATCGCTTTTATCTCCAACCTCGCCGATTGTTGATAGGAACTGGTGGTTTCTCGTGTGCCATCGTGGTTTGGCACCCCTTTGTGAGCACTGATGGATGCTTGCAAAAGTTCCACACGCAAAAAACCCTGTCCTTGGTTACGCGTTTTCGGATTTAATTTGTCTTAAAGCACCACAGTCCTTTCCACACATTTTGAATGTTTACTCGAATTCACCCACGATTCTTCGTGTTGCTTCCTTTTTATTCAGCACTTAGTGGAAGTGAACAATCTCTACTCAGCCATGTCAATAGTTTCGGCGCTGCAGGTAGAATGTATCTACCGCTTACGTCTCACATGGTCTGGGCTTGGTCATCGTGAGAGGGCGGCTTACCGACGGTTGGAAGAGCTCTTTGGCCAACAGGACAACTGTCGTCTCCTCCGTGAGCATACCGCTGCCATGCCTCTCCCTGGAATCCCCTATTTAGGTGAGTTTCCTCCGTCATCTCTCTACTCTCATCTGGCATAGGTATATTAAGTGCTTCCTCCCTCCTTGAGGCATACTCAACAGTGGTTTGACTCTGTCAGCCGTTTTGATCCAATCGGTTGTTGACGCAAAGGGTGGTTTTGGTCCTCCGCTTACGCTATCGGCCCAGCGCATGTCTAAAGTAATCCAGCATCTTACTGCGGCTGTTTTGCCTCTCTTTTCTGCCTTAACCTAAAAACCACACTGCGGATTCTATTGGGAGTTTGCGCCAATCTTGGCTGCATAATCTTTCTTCGCGTCAGGAATATTTTGTTGAGCTATAAAAATGCGGTTATTTTGTTCCCATGTTTTGGTAATTTGAAAAACAAGAAATGGATCTCTTAACAGCAGACGTAATGTAAAGTATGAGTTATTTTGGCAGATAATTCTACCTGCATTGTATCCCCTTCACAAGTGGTCACTTTTACTTACAACAAGACGAAACAACTGATAATTGTTGATGAGCTAGAAGTCATTCACTTTTACAAGCTCTAACTACTATTCATGAAAGAAGACTTAGCAGTCTTTCGTCTCCTTCCTTCCCTTTTTATATTTACAAAGGCAACCACTCAATCACTGCAATGAAATTGTTGTCCCCAGGATACCTGAAAGCGATCTGTTTTTTCGGAGTGAGTCAAATAGGTCTTTGCGAGTGTCTTTCCCGCACAATCAGCCTGACCCGTCGGGAGTTATATGGGTGATAAGAGGCTGTCGTTCTCCGTCCCCCCACCTTCCTTGCGCAAAATTCCTCTAGGCGATGAGTGATTCGAATGCATTCTGATGCAAAGTTGCGCACTTCAACTTTTCAGTCGCCCTCTAGCCCTCCCTTTTTGTTCCTTTATAAAGATAAGGCTAACACGAATCCTTACTATACAAATTTTGAGCTATTTGAATACCTAAAGTTAACCATTTTGTGTTGTTACAACTTGAAATCGGCGTACCATGGATGATTTACTCGTAAGTGCGAATTATGGGGGGATTTGGGTGTCTTGAACGAGGCAGAATTTTCCTGCTGGTTTCATTTTGCGTGCAAATGTAAACAATAGATTGAACTGTGAAAAATGAGTCAACTTTGCAAACACTGGCTTCACGACATTATTTTGTGCCCTCAACTAATGTGAGCCCAGTAACTGACGTTGCTTTCTAGTTTCATCATTTTTTTAAAATTATTTCTAATTTGGGAAAATTTTATCGACATGTGTGGGTGTGTTTATGCTCAGGTCATTTGACATCATAATAATCTTGCTGTCAGGGTGGTATTTTGCTATTCTCCTGCTTTAGCATGCAGAAAACAATCCTTTTCCCTTCGTCAGCGATCGGGTTTTGATTGGTGTCATTCCTGCCTGAAATGGGAGAGGTGCATTATTTGATGCGTCCATTTTCATTAAGCTCCATTCTTTTGAGGTGGCGAACCCAAATTCTAGTGCTAGTGAATTTGTTCAATGATCTGAATAGTAAATCAGTTATTCAAGCTTGGATAACAAATGTAACTCGTACTACTCGCTAATGTTTGGTCTCACCTTTTTGTTTGGTCTCAATTCAGATGCAAACAAGTGACTCTGAAAGTGGTGCTTGGCCTGGTTCGTTTATTGTTGAGTCACAGTCCTGTGTTACATGCACTGACCCCTTCCACCCCGCGTCTGCACACACGGGCTGTTTTTTTTGCAACAGATGAAATGAAAATAGGTCTTGTTGGAATGTCCAGGACACGCTGCCGTTATTTTATCGCTGTTTCAGTTGCGTAACTGCCACTGGGGCATCAGAGCACTTCCGTTAGTTCTATTCTTGAAATCACTTAAAAATTACAATTTGATACATGATAGAGATTTCTCACCTAACGCCGAATCATCCCTTACATTCTTTTTACTGTGCGTTTCATTATGGCATTATCCTACAACTACGTCGGTTGTAGTCGCAAAGAATGGATTGCTTTAGTGCAGTTGGTCTGTTTAGTAGCTCCTCTGTCATTCATTTGTTTCATGAGTCACACTCATTTACCATTGGCTTAGCCACACCAAATCACTTAAGTGTCGCGAACATCTCGTGATTCACACTGTTGAATACTACTATAATTTTTTTCCAGGCTATACAACTCAATTCACACGAACAACATATTCACCAAAACTATACGCGTCGGTGTGGGTGCAGACATGCGATTCGGATTGAAGGTGTTACAACTGTGTGAGACCTAGGTATAAAAAGTCAGAGTAAGTGAGACTTCGGCAGTTACTATAGAAGTGGACCATTTGTTCGGGAGTAGCTTCTGGCTTTAGAAGGAATCTACCTCTCGATGCATGCGTGGCTGCAATACCAGGTGTTGCATTCACCTAATATGACACAAGACTGCAAATTCACTGCACTTTTGAGACAGGCAGCTTGCTTCAAGAAAATAGATCCATTTATTCGTGTTTTTGTAGTCGATCATACTATTTCACACTCCCGAGTGCTGTTCTTGCACCACTAGCCCTGGAGGAAGGACTGAAACCTCTCATTTAAAAGTATTTTTTCTCCCCCCCCCCCTCTATCCGGTTAAATGTTCCACTCGGCCTTTCAAATACATCGCACCATTGTAGCTACGGCCATATTTGGCACCGCAGATACGTTCCGTGTTTTATTAGGCGTGGATCACCTCTATGGCATAAAATTTGCGCGTGTGCGCACACTTGCAGCCGCGCGTGAATCAGTATGCATTTGGGTGTTTAGAGAAATGCAGGAGTCATTGACTAAGTGAACAAACGGGCTCCTGCAGCACCTGCTGACCGTCTGGGATCCAGCGCTACCCAGCATGCCCGTCTACAGCCGTCTCAGTTCGATTGCTTACCCATCGTCACCTTGACCTCAGTCTAGCCAAAACCACATTGCCGACGGCACTCGAACTAATGTCGGTGTTGCCTACTTTCATCAAATCATTTCTTCCACATGCAATTGAGTCTCGTAGTATACAGTGATGCACACTTTTATCCCCACCTATCAATATGCAAAAGTTTGAGTGAGATCAACATGTCCTTTGAGCTCTGCACCATTAGGTTTAGCATTGGACTCGTTCTTACTTTAAAACGTGATCCTTCCGACTACCAGGAGATCAAATCCAGCACTCAAGTAAGTACAGATGCACTCATTCCTGTTCTCCCTCTTGTCTTTAAGCATGTTTTTTTTGTGTTGAATATAAATTGTACCTTTTCGGTCTATTTCCTTACTCTTTACTCCTTTCCGGCTATTCTGCAAGCAGTAATTGGGCTATTGTCTTGCCTGGCCAATGTACCCTTTCCAAGGAAGAGTTGAATTCCTGTGGATTTTAAATGACCTTCCCATCTCTTTTATTAGCACTAGTTAGCGGCTCTGCGCGTCTGTGTGCAATAGGCCAGCAGTGCTGACATGTTATGTTCATTGAGGCTTTAGTCGTCGGATAAATGGGGAATCTCTTGGTCACATCTGCATTCTTAGCCGATCTTCGACCCGGCCGAGTTAGATTCCACAGTTGTGCTTTCACATTCAGCACCACCATAAAGGACAATAAGGCACGCAATCTTCCACCTTATTAGCTCTCACAACGTGAAACACATGAAAGTTGTCCCACCTGTACGGCTTGATGCGCCTCTTACCTGACTATCATCGCCATTCCATTAACTGTGCATGTCATTATTTCTGAACCAAGTAATATTTGGAAACAAGTAGATGGCATTTTCATGGGCGATGCTTGCAAGCATGTGTGTGCGTATGACCTTGCTGAAATGCCATCGAAAGTCTTATGGGATAAACCAAGATAATATCAGCCCTGAAAGACTATCATTCGTCTGTTGGTCACTCCTAGACCAATTTCGATGCAAATAAGTTGGTGCTGCGATAGAAGCAAGAAAAGGTAGGAGATGTCTAGACATTAACCATTCTGGGAGTATCAACGAGGCTGGTCTATTGCTGCTTAGTAGCCCAAGTGTAAGTTTCTCCAAGTCGTCAATTGAGGGTAAGCTGAACGTGTTTCTTCCTCATGTGCTAGCGTTTTTGCTTTCTCTCACTTATGTACCGAAATGAAGTGGACAGCGTGCAGTCCAAAGTGAGCGGTGAGGCAGCACTTTGTCCCCGAGCCTTTCAGGGAATAGGTACCGTTGATAAGAGAAAAAACCAAAGTCCACATTTTTATCAGTACAATGCGATATTTAGGTATACCTTGTAATAAAAGACAGGAAGTTGGGATGTGGTGATCTAAACTTTTAAACCAGTATGTTTGCAAGTACTGAAGTGCTTTTAGTCATCATTGGAAGTATAGCGGGTTGGAAGGCCATGCTGCGGTAAGGACTGATGCTCGCATTAAACTTGGTTTTGGGCGTTTGAGGAATGTGCAGTTGCTTGTCCAATTGTTGGGTTGCCAGCATCAATCCGGTTACGTCATCGGTGTCTTGCATGAACCCTATTTTGGACAGTTTTGGTGTCCCTGTTTCTTTCGGTAGCTCTACTCGCCTTGAGGTCGTCTAAATGGCTAAATCATACCGAATGATGAAGTTGCTCCAGACTTTGACTGGGACATTCTTTTAATGTTTCGGATAGTCCTTCCGACTAAAACTTTAATGAAGCAGAATCGAAATGGGAAACGCTTTATTTGGTGGGCTGGACAACTAAGTTATGTACAACACCCCTCGATGTATGCCCAATGGTGCCGCTATGGCAACTAAACTTATTCTTACCAATGAGGTATTCCAGTGAATATAAATGTATCATTGACTATGAAAGTGAAAAAAAAAGCACTCGAATGAATTTTGTTGAATATATTCAAACTTCTGTATATACAATTCGAACGACTACCATCAGATCGCTTGAGGACTGACGCTTAGCATAAACCTCTACTCTGACATGTATCATGGTGTTGACGTTTTGAAATGACATTGTTTTCTAACCTTAGGTTCGAAGAGCAATCAATTGTGGGTTACATAGCAGTGCCGGTGATCTTTGTTATCTCTGTCTCTATTTCATGAACCTCACGGTTCTTCGCGTGCTTCCCCAATCACAGGTCTCTACCTCTCTGATCTCATTTACACCAACGTGGCACATCCGCGCATCAATGGCCAGCCAACAACGGTTTGGGTGAAGAAGCTAAACACCATTGTGGACGCCATCGCTCACTTCCAGCAGTCGCGATTTCGTAAGTATTTCTCTTCCAGAGAGATGTCTGCCTTGTCCATTACATTGCAAATGCGTTTGGTTTATCCCCAAAACTCAGTCACCGAACTTTGAAAAGGTGTGGCTTCTATTTGAATATTCAATCTGATCAGTAATGTGTACATTCCGCACGGTTTGATTTCGTTTTAATAATAATTTCTCTCACTCTTTTTCATGGTATCCTAGAGATCTACACTTTCTTATTCATTGTATGCATAGATTTATAATCATTAAGTTGGGCATACATACTTCATTTGTAAGGGTCGAAGGCGTGGATTAGGTTTCGCTCAAAGTGGCTCAGTTTCTCTAAGTTGACAGAGGAGAGCCTATCGCGGCAAGGGCTAGTAAAACTCCGATTATTTCTCCAGTCGAATACCAGCCCAGCGGTCACTTAATCCATCCCACATCTCCCTTCCCAGATTTGTCTCAGCTCTTATAAAAAACGGCAATTTAAATTTATCAGCCGCTTTGCTCTCCTCACCTATCGCATGTTCATTCGTACAGTCAGTTGATGCTTGTACTGGTGGCTGACAATGGCGACGTTTGACGGAGCCTTTGATCGCTCTTCGCGACTGATGCGCTCACCATTTGCGCACTTTCTATTTTTCGCCCCACATGCTGGATGGGGAGGTGGGCACGTGCACGTGTGTGTGGTCAATCCACGACCCGCGCGAGACGCTGGCATCAGCGATTTTTTTGAGACAAGTGACTCTTCCTCTCCCCTCTCACGTTCTAAATGTTTGATCTTTTACGTGATAAAAGGATTCTGGAAAAGAGGTAGATTTGGCCGTCAATTAGTGAGGGATGAGGGCTGTAGAGGTATGCAACAGGTCTGGAATTCCCAGCCAACCGTAACGTCATCGACCGGATGCTTACGTGGTACCATGAGTTTTTGGATTTCGCATAACAATATTAAATAACTGCACTCACAAATCGAAGTTCATTCTGATTTTGTGAATTCTCCTTATCAGCATCCTTAGTCCGAAAAGCGTGCAGACTTATGGAAATTGATTGGTATCTCATTGGTGTAGGATGAATAGAAAGTTATTTTGGAACAACCGAAGCTACCTCGAGTCTCATATCAGCATCCAAACGAAACTGATTACCTAGAAACTTGTTTACAATCCCATGCCACCGCATTTGCTAGAAATGAATCTGTTTATTTCCCCCTATCTCTCATTTATAGCCAATGGAAGTGTAAACAAAACATTTCATCATTTCCCTTAAGTATGGCAAAAGTCTCTCCTGACTTGTTGATCTTAAGGGATGGTTAAAATAGCGGCACTCAGTTCTTCATGGTCAAGAATGAAGGGTCTTGGTAATCACTCTGCCTCCATCTCTCAGTGATTCACCACTCAACTCAAGGTGTTGATGCTGTTTCCGACCGGCACTTTCTGCTGCCACTTCTTAGCCAAATTTTCAACCACTTGTCGCGAAGCTATCGCAAGCAACTTTGGTACCGAACCATATTCACATTAAGGAGTATCGGTATGCTAATACAGAGGTCTGCTTCATGACCTATGCAAAGCAGTAAACTTGTTTTGGTGGTGCTAGCTTGTCCATTCCTGATCAACAGGTGGCGCTGCACACATTCAATCAACCTAGCGAGGATCTCACAATGCCTCGATGGTAAGGGGAGCCCAAATTAAACATTTGTCTATCCACATTCAGCTTTCCAAGTCAACGAGAGCATTCGCGCCTACCTACTTGCTCAATCCTACATTGAGGAATTGCAGAAGTTCCTCGAGGACGCCAACTTTAAGATGTCCCTCCACCTCGAACCACCCCCCATAATTGATGCTTCTCCGCCTTCTGCTCCACTATCGCTGATGACCCTCCCTGCTACTGCCAACGGGCACAGCACAGAAGGCTCGCGGAGAGGTGTCTCGGCGGTGGCACGCGTGAGTACAGCCACCTCATATAAGACCACTCCGTTGGTCGTAGCTCTCTCTGCAAACTACACTCCTGATCGGGAGCAGGCGCCACGTAAAAAGGCGCTGCCGTCATCGGTGCAGCCACTCAGCTTCAAGGCGACTGCAGCTGCATTGGAGAAGGCAACGACGGGCGGTGGCATGGAGGTAGAAGCAGAGGTGGTTGAAGAGGGAGAGGAGGCAGAGATCTTATGCGCTAAATCCACAAAATCTGGCACCACAGTGAAACTTTCGCTTCCACCGAACCCCGTTGGCCTGTTAGAAAGCGGTGGATGCACCCTCAACTTTGCCAATGTTTCCATTGACTCCGCCGCCACTGCCTCCAAGGCCTACTTTTCTAATGACACATCAATTTCAAAGGCAAGGAAGGTGATCCTTTCGCTGGCTTATGGTGTTTTGTTCAGACGTGATGTATATGTATGTTTATTTATTTCTGGTTGGGACCCCGAAATTCAGCTCTTAACTGAGGCTCACGGATCATGTCAGGAAAAAAATTTGCATTCAAGTCAAAGCACCAGAAATCAACCCGAAAACTTATGAAAAACGAATCATGCGTGAAGTTGATGCTCGATTTGGGTGTGTGAAGAACTTGGAGCTGACGGAGAAGGATTGCCTGTAAGGTTGGAGTATTAGATAGCCGGTGGCAGACTTATGCTCCATTCTTCCGGCTTGTCCCAGCTCCTATGAAGATGATTCTTGGAAAGAAAGTAGCTGCAAGTGCAGGCGTTGTGTGCAATGAATCATTCATGTGTAACAGCCTTCGTCTTAAAGACATGCTATAAGCCGGCCTTACATTACAGCATAAACTGCAGAAATGTAGCTTGAATCTACTCAGTGGAAGGAAGTTGGTCTTGTTGTGAGAGAAAGAAAAAGCACATGACTAGAATTGTTAAGAGTTCACAGAAATTAGCCATTTTTACTATAAAATTAATGTAATGCTTTCTCACTCACTCATTTTACTGGAATAGCTTTTCAGACATCGGAGCGAAATACCTTTTTGAACCTTTAGTTTCAACATGAAAGGAGTGTTTTGACCCTACTGAACACGATCGTATCACTCATAGCGATACCTTTGAACCTCAATTTCAAGCTGATTCCGCTGACAGGAGCGAGCAAAAGGCTTTTTTAATACGTCCTCTCGGAAGTTCAATGGTTGTGGTACTCTCTAACTGTGAACGTTGGATTCATCGTGGAGCTTTCATAAATTGAATGAGCTTTTTCCTTAGTGAAAGCTACGGAGAGCAACATGGTATCAGACTTCCACATGGATTGCCCTTCTATATGTACTGCGTCATTCAACATTCGGTTGATATTCTCCCTTAGGAGGCTTATATTATTTTGATGCGCTAAATCGCCTGTGGGCATATATTGCTGAACTTGGTCTGCGGAAAGTCGTAAATCTGCTTGGGAAGGGTCAGTAGTGAGTAATGACATTGTCATTTTTATAATACGTTTTGTCAGAAATTGCACTTCTACCTGCCCTTCAATTGTGTGTCAACGCTCCGTCATTATTGTCTTTACATGTCAATTAAGGTGCACATCAACCCTTGTTTCAGGAGTGTTTAATCGGAAAGGCATTGGAATCATTGAAACCCTTCTGTGACGATGTGTCGACCTCGACAGACTCCAAATCATTGCACGTGGCAACGCATGACCAGGAGGTGCAGGTGCCCCAATTTCACTCCTCTGTCCTCTGTCCCCTCTGTGGTCGTTCGTCACACACTCTCGCGTCGCAGCAAGAGCGGCAACATGAACTCCAATCTGATTCTCACCCCACCGATGAGCGGTGGGTTTTATTGTTTCCTGTCTGTTTTGAAGGCTTGGCATGTGCACATTGATGTGGCTTTCCCCCTCTCTACAGATTAAGCCGTGTTTATCTTTGATACGCGTTTAGCCATTTGGAATGTTATTCCATCTGGTTGTGTTGGTGAAATAATCTTCTCATTCCCTCTCACCTAGCGGTCTGATTATTGGAGTTTCTTTTCTAATTGTCTTTCAATTTTAACCCTGAGAACCGTTCAATTTACGCATTTGTAATTATGTCGTGAATTAAATGTTTTTCGCAGATTTTTATAGTCATTCCTATTCGCTTGGTTAGCAGCAATCGTGGAACTAATAAATTCTGTAGGGAACCACCTATTCGAAGTGTCAACTATTTTGGTAAAACACGATCCAACATCCAGCAGCTATCCTTTTCTTAAACAAGAAATGCTTAACGATTGTGCACACTTGATTGGCAGTCGATTTTTGGGTTTATAACTCCCACAAATTTTCGTTTCCATTGGTATTGACATTTTCAGCACAGTCTTTGCAGTGAACAATGCAAAAGTCCAGTTTTTGGTGATTTTGTGGCTTTGTCATTAATCTTCATTAGTTGTGTGCAAAACGGGGCCATCAAGATTCCTGCCATATGCATGTACTATGCCCTTAATGGTCGTTACTCAAAACTGCGTGGTTGCACGGACTTAGTCTACTAAATTCGTGCTAAATTTGGTTACTCGATTGTGCTGTCAACTTTTAGTTGTCAATGGGGTTTATGTGAAGAGAGCAAACTTCTGGTCAATGCGAGTTTCATTACTCTGAGTTAGGAAGAAGCATACCAGTAAGGTTTTCTCTTTTCCAGATGTGAAAAGCTTTTCAACTTATTAATAGGTGCGTGAACACCGAGTTGTCGTTGGCTTGTGGTTTTGCCCTTAACCGGTCTGTATCACTCATTATCTGCATTGACCATTGCCTCCAAAATACTCCATATATGCGTTTTGTGGTCTACGCCATTTGTTCATTCTTCTTCCTTAATGGCTTCAAAGCCAGCCTTATTTCAAAAGCATGCGAACGTGCTTTAGTCTTGCTTCCTCAATCTGCCTCTCCTCTGACCAAGAGATGGTGTATGCAGCATCTTGTTTGGGCAAATATGCAATTTTAAAAAACCTGCTGATTCACCTTTTGGTCGTGTGTAAATATCACCTTGGAGATCTGAAAGGTAGTTTTTTCGCTGTGCATTTAGCCATACAATCGACAAATTTTTGCGCATTACAATAATTCACAGTTTGTTCAGTTGACAAGCTTGATGCTATTTTTAACAATTTTTTAATGAGAGTCTGACACGGATATGATTCAGTCCTTCAGCTTATGCAGCCGCATTTTATTTTGATATTTGCCGCGAGCTTCTCTGGGTCATTGGCATTTTGCTTCAATTGTTGGTATTGTCTTCGGCAAAGTACTGCATTTTTACCCTACTTCATTTTGCTTCTTCTTTCAGTTCACACTACGAGGCTGTCTCTTCCTCCGAATCACCCAGCAAGTCGGACAAGGAGATTGGTTCTGACCCCGCTAGGGTCGAGGCCTCAGTTACTCCTGTCACACCTGTCTCACCAAAATCACCTCTTATCCAAGGCCGCGACATTTACTCAGCTGTGATGGCTGTGGCTAGTCCGAACCATCGATATTGTTCCGCCATCGGAGCGACCAATAGTCATTCTGGTAGGCTTCATGTCCAAACTGCTTTCAGTAATTTATCTCTACGGTCTGTAATGTTTAAAGCCCTGAGCAAGTGTTCCAGTGCTCCTTTGTCTTCCCCATTGGCTGCCAACATGAATGCTATTTTCTTCGCCATTGGGTTGATGGGACATTAATGGAGCTTCGACGGTTTCCTTAAAAATCGTTCATGACTTTTCTCCCAAGTCGGAACCTAACTCCATTAATCTTGCCTCCTTGTCACAAAGTCGGGAAGACATTTAAGGAGACGATGTTGATACACTTCAGCTGGTGGGTCTGGGCGCACCTCTAAAGAATGCATGAATTCTCTGGCCGGTTGTTACAAATTTCACCTACTTTTTTGTGCTTGACTACACCTCGATTAAATTGAAGTCCAACCAATTACTAGCATATGTACTTGGGTTGTAAAGTTATTTTGAACTTTAGAGGCCTCACCGTGGCTGAGTCGTTACTCTCCTTTGAGCAAACGACTTTTGCCGCAACTTACATCCTGAGATTTAAGAACTCATTACGTAGTTAATTTGACTCCGAGTAATGCATAGGAATCTAGCCAACAGATGTCTGCTAGTATGATGCCAGGGACTCAACCTACCAGTAGAATTCAAAGTTGCTAGAATGAGGCCTAAGTTAGTGAAGTTAACATATTTTGCTATTGTCAAAGAGTTTGAAATCGCATCGCATTTGCAATTGCAGAATCTGGAGCTTCTTTCAGTCTCCCCTTCCGATCAAAGGAGGATATACCTCAGTGGCCTCCCACCACTTTCCCCTTCATCATGGCTCTGCGACCTGCCTGTGTGCTTTGTGAAGGCCCCATAAACCGCAAAACCGTCGGTCGTCTCATCCCCCCAGGGCTGGAGCAGGCTTCCAGTGCGTTGATGAACTTGAGCACCTTCAGTGACGATGGCTCCATCTCTCCTCGCCCTTGTCCTACTACTCCTACTCTCCCTCTTCCGCTACCAACTGCACAGCCGCAGCAACGATACCCTCGGAACGCCTCTTGGAAACCCTTTTGGGCAGCTCTTGTGGTAATGGAGGGCTGGACTTCTGGCTACATGGTCTACTTCGATGCTGTGGCAAAGAAGCCTTACCGGCGTGAGGATGTAAGTTGTTATTTCTTTTCGGAACAAATATGTAACCATGCTAATTTGCTGCGAGTCTGTCAACATTGGGAGAGCGACTCGATTCTTTTGGGATTTAAACCCAAACCTTCAGTTCGCAGTCGGACGGTGTCAAATTCAGCCCTTCCAACAATCGCCCATAGATGGAGGCAAGGTGGACTGTCTTCCGAGCATTGGTTTGGCGCGTCACCGCAACGGCATAGTGGACGAGACTTCCTTCCTGCTGACGCACCCAGGCCTCCATAAGACCTACCGCCTACGTCCCATCGCCCGACGCGGTGATCCTGCGGCAGAAGTTGGTGGCGGAGCTGATGACAATCCTCTCACGCCCACACCACAGCGGCGTGATTCCCGACTCCTCTTCTTCACTCTTTCACGCAAAAATTCCGCTACTACTGCTACCACAACCCCCACTCACACCCCACCTTCATCCGCGTCTCTGCGGGACCGGGGCGCCTCCGCTCCCATATTAGCTGCCGCCGCCCCGCAAACCACAAACGACCTCTCCATGCGGCCAATGCCCACAGTGGAAGATTGGCTTCATGCCCTTCAGGCCACACTCGATCATCTCCAGTCATGATTCGACGTCCTATCTCACCCCTCTCTTATCTCCGAAATATGCTGATGTGCTCATAATCGTTGTTGTGTGTACGTATTTAATGTGTGTAGACGCGAAAATAGCACACCCACGCGCATCCGCTTTGATCTCTTCTGTGTGCACTTCTTTGAACCCCGTCGCGCACTTAGTGCCTCCGCATTCGTCACCCTTACCTTTTTCCACCCTCCACCTCGTGCTTGTGATTCTCATTTTATCTTGCTAAACTCACCAGCTTCTACGACCGCTTTTTAAATGAAGCTAAAACGTGTATTTATGTGTGATTACCGATATCTTAATTTCGCTTGTGGCGAAGGGAGGGGCGGACACATGCAATTCATCACATTTTTTTCCTCTCAAGTTAGGGAATGTGAGTCAATGCGTTCATTTTCTGCCCTACAAGCAGTCTAAAACCCAGGTGAGCGGCGTTTCAATTGATATTTAGTGTAAAGTGGTGCCGCGAAAGGTTAAGGCCATTTTTACATTTGGTGTACACAAAAAGCAATTACGCTTCTGGAGTGCTGAGCTCCTATCCCTCATGTTGAGAGCGTTTTAACACAACGAAACCTGCCTTACTACTCTAAATGGGCACAGAAACGAGCCGAACGGGATTAGCGAGCATTCGGGATGGTCGTGACTGAATACCTCCATTCCTGCTGAGAACTCGTAACTCCTCCATGTCATAGTGACGTTGAAAAAGCCCACACTGATATTTGTGCAATGCGCACGACTTGGGCTCAATCGTGAGAAGGCTTAAATAACCGAAACCATAGCTAGTGAAACAAATTGAACAGTCCACTCGGGGCCAGTGTGATACAATAACTAGTTGGGCTCCATCGCTCTTGCTAAACAGTGCAAAGCAGCAGTCGTTGGAACAAAGTACAGTGACCGGAATACATAAGAAGGGATCATCGCGACAAATGGGCAGGAGGGACCAGTGTCTGAACCTCAGCGTTCTCTGTAGCGCATCGAGGGTACACAGCCCAATTGCTTGTTTTACATTATTCAAGGCCAATAAATATTCATGATATCAGAAGAAAAGCCAGTACATCCACATTCCAAGCGAGAGAGCGCCCAAGGAAAACCTTAATGAACAAAGAGGAAGAGTCATGACAAAAAAAGGATTATTTGATTGGCATTTGACTAATACACGGACTCACCAAGTGATGATGTACTCTGTGTGATTGTTTCGCAGTAGCACTTTCGTCTGGCTTCCTATTGGCCCACCTTTGACAGTTGATCCTGAAGAGACGACAAATGAGGCGATACAGGACCACTTATTTAACTTGTCAGTAAATAGAGTGAGACTCACCATAGTTAGCATCGATGAAAATTGGCAAGGTGTTTAGTGCTTTGGATATTCGAATAACCTCCCGAGCGAAATACTGTTGATGGGGCTGCTGATCCTTTCCAGCATTGCTCATTGTCTTTGGAGCAGGGGTAAATGGAGGAGGCTAAACCAATGAAAGCATTAGTAACGAAGTAAACCTTTTCGTTGTAGCGAATAAATCCGGTAATTTTTATAATTCCTTGAATTTGACCGTCAGGACGAGTGACAGGGTCTCTGAAAGCCGTAGGCACCCAGCCGCGATTAACTAAAATGAACACACTGAGTAATAAAACGGAGGTGACCGAGGTTGACAGCTGCACTCACCTTGGCCGATCTTTAAGCTCAAATGGAGTCACAATACAATAACCGTTTGGTGAGGGCGCTCCGAAATCACTAAGATTCGATTCTTTCGTATGATGTTCAGCAGATGGACTCGAGCCCCAGGCGCTGCCGTAGGCTCCTGCAGGAATGTCGTCTGTGATGATGACGCGAGGACCGATGATAACTTCACGTGAGTGATCGAATCGACCCTCTACCATGATAGGCTGGAATTCGGGTAAATCAGTACTCGCTTTTACACTATGCAAGGAAATTTAGTATATCTCAGGTTCTACTCTTCTGCAAGGGGAATGGGAGGGGAGGGTAAGATCTTCTCCATTCTCGCCATGAGATCAATTTTCCACCTTCGTCTTTGAATTTGCCAATAACCGAGACTAAAAGCTGTAATCGGACACAACTGAGCAATCGATAAAGTTAAAAGCTTACCAAGAGGAGAAAGTGACGAGGGTTCAATTTCTTCTCTGCCTCTTCAACTGTTGTGCCAACAAACCTGACGAAACGGCACGCCTTTTGAAAGCGTGAAAGGTGACGAAATAAAACACCTTGAAAGCTATTCATTACTAAAGCAAAGATAAACCGACCGTTGCTAAAGGCTAAAAAGTCAAGAACTAAAATGCACATACTAACGATGGTGTAGGGCAGAACACATATCGAGCACGTTTACAAGACAGAATTATAAAAGGTGAGTTTTGAGAAAGTGGTTCAAGAACAAAAAACTTTGATACATAAATAATAGAGCACTGATTTGAATGTCTGTGCTACTTTGCAATTAACAAGGGAAATTCGGCATTATAGAGATGTGCTGTTAAGCAAAATGTTACGTTTTAAAGACATTCAGCTTTTATAAAAAACATTCAGCAGCTTATAATGATTTGACTAGCCTTACTGTTGGCACTAATGCGCGAAAACTTTGATTGTACTAAATCGAACCAGAAAACGAAATCAAGAGCCAACAGGCGCCATTTCACACGGGTTCTCACATGCAACATACATCGAAAGAAAATATGTTAAAGAATTAATTATCTAAGGCATCGGAGCTGCAGTAACTGAAGCAAAACCACCTGAAACATCAAATTGTGCGCATGGGCTAATCGAATTGAGTAGGCTAAGTTGTTCCACTGACTGCTGGTTTCAAAGTAAGCTAGGCGTAGACTTCACTCACAAATTCAGTATCCAAAACTTGAGATATCAGCAAAAAAGAAGTCAATGCATGACCAAAAGCCATTGACTATCTTTGAATACATTACAAACGACACTCCGCGAAATGGAACACCCCCACTCTCTAGCAATTTAAGAAAGGTTGTCAACACCTAACCACGACCAGCTTAAGCAGAAAACTAATACTATGCAGCAATCTCAAGCTGTCTCCCTTTGACTGCTTCTGATAGCTACCGTCCGCCGGCTACGCATCACTAGGCAACTCCATTGGCGACCCACCCGCACACCGACGCCAGACAACAGGACACCATAAGACATGTGTCACACCAGCAACGACAATGAAGAAGAGATACGCGCAGCTGGTGGGACCCCTGAAACTCGCCAAGACCCGACGCGACCCAACGCGCATCCAGCCAGGATCAACAGCCATCCCAGGAGTGCAATTTGCCCTTGGATATTGTACAGTCTTTCAGCTTAGGACAAACAAAATGGAGTGCGTTTTGGAGTAATATGGACACCTATACACAACTCAATGACGGTGAACTCGATCGCGATCCTTGCCACTGCGTTTGCGATCTAAAAAAGGTAAACATGCAAAGTTCAAGTAAATCAAATTTATGAAGGGTAGAAGATAATACAAACCTGTAGAATCCTCGCGATCCCCGCGCCGACGATCACGTGAACGACTGCGACTTCGCCTTAAAAAGTAACATGAATTTCAAAAGATGCATTATCGGCTGAGAACCAACCCCAGACATGCATCAATTGTGGTCAGAAAAATTAATAAACGAAAACCATTTCAGATAGATATGAAAAAGGAATTCGGATGCTAAATATTTTCAAACATTAACAAGACCAAAAGCCCTATTTAGGTAAAAATTGCAATTATGAGCACCCAACAAAAAGAATCACCGCAGAAACAGCACAAGTAGCACCGTACCGTCGTCTGTCCCATTTATCCCTCTCATCCCGCTCACGTCGCCTGTCGTACTCATGATCTCGATCACGATGACGATGTTTGCGATGGCGTCTACTATCCTCATCGTCCTCCTGATCGCGATGTTTTTCGCGTTTCTGATCCCTTCGTTCCTTTTCTTCATGCTGATCAACCTCTTGAGAAGCCTCAAGCTCCTCATTAATGTTTATTTCCTCCAAATCCTCATCAAGAATCGACTGGCGCGGCTCAAGAGCATTATTATCCTCGAGAACGGAGCGCTTCTGGAGCCGCGGCAAGATTACATCACAGACTCGTTCCTCGTTAAGTAGCTGATCAATAAACTCATCCATGCGTATGATCGAAAATTCTGAAAAAAACTGCGTCAGGATGTGATTCAACAAACATACTGCCCGTGGTGTCCTGTTGTTTTAATTTACGAAAGTCATTGTAAAGGGCCTCCAAGTACTTATAGATTTCCACTGATTCTCCTACAAGGCGCAAATAAAATGCACCAAGTGCTCTTGCATATCTAGAAAATCTCTAGGAGATCAGGTTACTACTTGTAATCTTCCTGCTTAATAAATTCGATGACAATATCTTTATCAGGTTGAATTTGGAGCATTTTCAAGACTAGACAGATAAAAGGAGTTGGTTTGGTTAAGCCACCGTATGTGCCCCCAATGTACTTCAGCTCCACAGCTTTGTCGACAAGGAGCTCGGCTAAAAAGTGGAAAATATAAGCCAACCTTACACGTTAAGGCAAAGCAGTGCTCCTTCCAGAACTGGCATTCATATATTCGGCTTCTTATGATCTTCTCTATCAAATATTGCGGGTTGGTGCCATGAAGCGTATGAGCATCTTTGACAGTTCGATTAGCCATGTTAGCAAACCAAGCGCCGACCCTTAAACGGCGAGACCCAAACACCCAATCAAATCGTGCGATTAATCAAGGTCATCTATACTTAAAATAAATCAAATCTGTTGTAAATGTTAAAAACTTAAACATTGGATGAGCATGCTATAGTTCCTGATGGATATTGTTCGACTGTCGACTGCTCTAGCTTAAGCCTTTTCAGGCGTACGCGAAGTTATCTCAAAGTTTTCCATTGGAATAGAGCTACAATGCTTTAAGTTACATTGTGTAATGCCTTTAGTCGTTCGTCTGTTCCGATAACAAGAACCGCGAATGGTAAATTTTACTAGCTTGTACTAGCTTGTTTAATTGTACTTTTATAGGTGAGAGGCGAGAACCAATATGGAAAGTGAATCACGTGCGTTAAGTCGGCGAGGAGCCTCCCTCCGATTGATACTTCCACTCACCTATTCTCTATCCCATTCCCCATACGTCCTAATAGCAACCAACTTCTTGAAGTCTGAGAATCAGGGACCAGAGGGTAGACAGGCAGTTCCTACATTTCCATAAACGAATAAATGCGTGATCCAAGGGGCAATGTGTTTCTATCATATATAAAGCAAATCTCGGCGGATAGCCCACGGACAAAGTTAACGATGCTTCTATGGCGTCTCGAGACCTCCTGGCCTGTATAAGAAGTCAGTAAGTGCAGCTGATTACATGTATTCTGAAGACAACAGGACAAACGGGTCTGGGCATAGCTCGAAGGCCGGCTCACATGTACAAGGGCCAAACAAATCCTAAAGTGACCGTCAAACGTCATGTGGTCACATAAAAAAGTATTACAGCTTCACCAATTTCCACGCCTGCGATTAACTTCCACAAACTAACTCGTGCGTTGTCGACGCGCACTTAGGTACAGGACTGCTGGTACGATCTTGGGTCGGTCAAAGATTTGCAAGTTGTCTGCCACCAAAATCGGGAGATAGAAAAATAAGCGATGTACTGTAGCGTCCCGAGGCTTCTCATAGGGTGGTAAAGGGGATAAATGAGGTTGAAAAATGTATTCCGAAGGCGACAGGGCGAATGGGGCCTGAGTGTGGCCCGAAGGCCAGCTCAAGTGTACAGGGGCCAGACCAACTCTAAAGTGACCGCCAAGCGTCCGGTAGTCACATAAACAAAGTATCACAGCTACTTGTTGAAAATATTATACTTTCTTCAACAATGGCAAATTACTTTCAGAAGCATGTTCTTCTTAGTTTCGGGAGGTTACTTGCTCATATTTTAACTTCAGAGGCTTCCTATTTAGTGGCAGAAGGCAGTAGATGTTTCTGAGTGCCTGCATTCAGAGGTACATGGATGAAATTGGGCTTTGTTTTGGCCCTAAAGGCAACTTATCCAACAGGGCCCTTTTAACAACGAAGTGATCGTCAGTCATGTAGATGGTCGACTAAGCATATTATTATGCATATGACTTCATTTTTTTAAGTCGTCGGCGGATAGGCTTATCTGTGGGCTAGGAATGAGTTGCAAGCTCCCTTAAGAGGCATCTGCTCTCCGACAAAAAATCTATCCACATGTAATGTGATGCATCGTTTTCTTGCACCCTAGTGCCGATTGCGGTCACTTAGGTGGCCATATTTTATTTTATGGGCAGACTGCCCTTCAGGCAACGCTAAAAGTTTCGACCCTTTGTCCCTTTTCTTAAAATATGCTTTCCGCTTAAGCACTATACCTCCCCACATCGATGAGGAAATTTAGAGACCCTCTAGCAAAGTTTTATAATGTTACAATGTGTAGAATCCATTTCTAGTCAATGGGAATACTGTAGCAGTTTTACGAACCTAAGCTCCTTTTGCTCATTTTGCGAAAAAAAAAAACAAGTGACCCAATTTTTCCTGTTGTGAGTTTACCTTTTACTTAGAGACATTGACAACCATGGCTCGTTTTATATCCATCAACAATGACTGGCCACACCTTCGTTGCGTCTTTCAATAAGCATGGAAGGGGAGGAACTTGACCATTCCAAACAAATTCACATACTTTGTTGATGCCTTATCACAACACCAGTAGGCATAAGTGACGTACAGTGAGTCTTCAACAAGGTATTAATGAACCAGAGCTGTTTAGAAGAGTCTGCCTTGGATGTAAAGCACTAGTGGTAAGCTCTCGGTTACGCTAAAATGGAACTTCGCTTGAAACATCTGGTCATATTTAAGATACGCAATGCTCTTTAGACGTGCTTTTTCGTTAGAGATGGAGGAACAGCTGGACATTCCTTATGGAGCAGTTATCAGGTCATGAAAACGCTGAATGGGATTAAGAGGTGCTCATTTTCTCTTCACTGCTTCCTTCTGTTTCTTTATGTCTAATGAAATCCATCAAAGAACTCAGTTTCCTCATGTGCAATCCAGTCATTTGGTTTGGAAATGATAAAATGAATCTGCTTTAGTCCACTGCTAGTGGCTATACCAGTGGAATCCTTGATATTTGTACAGGCATAGCTGTTGCATTTGCATCCGGGACGACGGTCGAAATCTCCCCTTTTAATTTAACCTTGAAACGATCTGCTATGCCTCCAAGCAACTTTTGCACACCTTTGAGTAAAAGGTGGATACTTAAAGGATAAAAGAGTCTGTTTCCATTAATCTAGAACAACCACATTATGGGGAAGCGAGGGTGGCTCAAATGGTCCATTACGGAGGACGAAGAGCATCTGTGCGCTATTTCCATCCCCAATCCGTCATCAAAGTTTGTCAATCCGTTTTGCAATTGGTATAGTATGTTGCATTACTAGGGTCCAATGTGATCCACTCAGCAGAAACAAAAGCGGATAGTGAAAAAGGTCGAGATGTTACAAGCACCTTACTGTAGTCATAGTAATTGAGCAATTCATTTAACTCTTGGCTTGGGTAAAGGTCAACTGATAGGCTCCGTCACCGCTCCTTAGTCAAGTGGCTCGGCCTCTCCAATCATGCCGATAGCCTCAAACCCTTCGTTGCGTCAAACATGCGTATTCTGTTCAATGATCGTGGCACCTGTCTTCTTCGAAGATGCTTGAGCCGCTACAACGGTGGACAAATCTTTTAATTTTAGAATTGAGAAATGACTCAAAAGTGCGGTTATGGAGACATTCCATTTAAGAAACCTCCTTTATTTTTCCTTTTTTTGTAAATAAGTGGTGTGGGTTCAACGCGTGACGACAGTAGCGGTAAGACAGAAATGAGTAAACGATCATACAAGGTCCTTCGTGACACTGATACAACGAAGCTTATTTGAGCCATTGCAGAGTCTACGTCAAGTTGTTTTGATCATTTGTTTGTGGAGAAGTTGGTCAAAATGTGTTATAAGAAATAATAGTAGTAAAACATTGGGCGCATTTACAACTTAGACTGTGAACGAAACCTAACAGATATTTATAGGTCCAAACGCTTGTTCAAAGATGGACAACAGCCCACCATTTTGGTACGGTGGAAAAGTACTATGCTCAGTGCGTTCGAAGTGTCAATTTAAAAATGCTTATAAATTACCGAAGTACAGACACGCCTCAATGGTAAGCTGGGCATTCCATCCATGTCTAAGGATATGAAAGCCTCCAGAGCGCAGCATGACTGTGGCAGTACTAGCGAATATGATGTGTAGTGAAGAGGAACGGCCGAACGGGGTGAGAACGTCAGTTGAGGCTAAGAAAGGATCTGACTCCCTTGTCTGGTGGCGCCGTCCTACCTGCGCCACCTACCTGTGGTGGTGCAATAAGTTCCCCGAAATTTGCTCCTTCTGACCTTTGGGTGCCTTAAGGAATTAAAAACGCTGACATGCTTGCTTTTTCTGCGGAGTGAGCAGAAGCAGACTCACTGCATTTCAATCTCCAAAGGAGCGACAATGGTCGTCTCTCAAAGTCAACTTGTTTACGAAATCGCCTACAATTTGGATACTGGTGATCACGAGGTCTTGGCTCCCATGGCCACACACAAAAAGCGTTTAACAGCGACTGAAATGGCAGCCATGAAGTGATTCACTTGTGAAAAATTCTCTAATTTTCGTTAACTTACGATGTTTTTTTTGTTTTAAATGCATTTAGTTGATTCTGAAACCAATTTCTTGGCCACTTCGTAGGACATGATGAACAAATAGGACCATCACAGGACTAAGTAGTCGCCTGCTAGATTTCTCCGTCTGATGATTGCCTTAATGGAAGGAAGAATGAAACCACTGATTGCTTAAATTACAAATAAAATCTGATGCTTATACGCTTGCAGTATCTTTTTCCTCAAATCTCCGTTTAACCGTTGTCTCCATTGTGGCGCAATTTGCTGTACACTTGGAAGGAAGACGACAATCTCCTTCTCAGCAAGGGGATTAACTATGCAAATAAGTTGGACTTCCTTTCAGCCTGTAGAAATGGGAGTGTGGCGCGAAAATTCAACACAAAATCTCCTTGCGCCTTTAATGCAACCTGAAGGGGAGAGCCTCTCAGACAGACGCGAACCGTTGTCGACATCGCCGCCGCCACCACCAAGTTCACTCACGATAGGCAGGTGTTTGACTTTAAGTCAAAAAGTTGTGTCAAAGCTCAAGGGAAAAAAGTAAGCTTTTGAGATCTAAAAGTACAACGACTGAAAAATGCGCACCCAAATTGAATGCTTGGAGGAGGCAAAAAATAGTATCCTCTTTGCTTCAGAGGAGTCGAAAATTCCACGCCCACGCTATCAATGGGTAGAATTATTTGCCACCTCTTCGCCATTCATGCTCACTACAAAACACTACCAACGCTATTTTATTGTACCAAGTGTAACAACACTACAAAACAAAATGCCAGTCCGTGAACGTCGTCATGCTTAATTTTTTGAAATGTTAATTCATTTCACCAGCATGCATAAAAGTTGTTCGCACTTCTCCATTTTCTTATAACCTGTTCACATCTGTTTCCCTTGGCCAAGTCAACACGGAGGAGAATCAAATGGCTATCAAGAACCAAAGCCATCAAAATATGGACCCCTCAGGAAAAATAGAATAAATAAATAAATAAACATACGCCAGAGGACGTAACGTAGTAATGCAGCGAAGTGATCATCTAATCAAGTTTCCTTCATAAATGCTTGCCACTATTTTTCCGAACAACTTACGTGTTCCTTCATACGAGCAATTGACACGTTCTCTTTGCTCCTCATTGTTGCATTTGG
Source organism: Hydatigera taeniaeformis (assembly GCA_900622495.1). NCBI lineage: Eukaryota > Metazoa > Platyhelminthes > Cestoda > Cyclophyllidea > Taeniidae > Hydatigera > Hydatigera taeniaeformis. The sequence goes on along the minus strand of UYWX01020521.1, from coordinate 19,518 downwards.
GTCTCCTTTAACGTCGATTATTAGGCGCATAATGAAACGGCACGCTTGGTAGTACTGAAGGAAGCGAGTCCTCTCTACTGTGAACATGATGACAAACTACATTTTCTGCGTGACTCCTCGCAAGGTAACTCAGTCTCTTACCTTCATGTTTAGCACAACCACAGGTGGCAGATGCCCAAGCATTAACAAACGTAACCTCCCTCAACCAAAAACATCAAGAGTAGACTCTATAATTACACTTGGGATGATAATCTAAGGGATACATAAGGCGGTACCTGATGTCAAGTGGTCACCACTCTCCATGTTTGCATGCACATAAATTTGCGTAAGGAGAATGAGCGATTGGTTTTAACTCTTCGATTTGGGCATAGGGATAGGACGTCTAGATAGAAGTGACTTGTTGGTAGGGCTTGGCTCGCTTCCTTGGCCGCTGCAAAGGAGTGTTGATTGTGCTTGAGGGACTGTGAGCTAGGGCCTCGGAGAGTGAGGTTAGTGTTTCGGCGCCGGAGCAGGTATCTGGGCAGCGACAGACCGCCGTGGATAAGAGTTCTGCACCGTCACGATCAGAATCCGAGGCGGTGGAACCCTCCACTTGGTGCACATTCATGGAGGGGTTGTTTTTATTGCTGAGGTGCCCAACGAACCGCCTCTTGTTAGCTGCAGAGTCAGACTGCCGCAGACACTGTGAGTGTGGCAGTCGTCCAGGCGATGGGTCGTAGTAGAGTTTGTCGGAGAGCTTTTCCTCACTCTCAGAGTATGAGGAGTAGCTGACGGAAATCGAAGGCGTAATGGAATCGCTAGAAGTTGAAGAACTACTCTCTGAAGTGGGTCTTTGATGGAAATTGGGCGATCGTCTACTGATGGAGTTTGGAGTGTTGCCCTGGTGCTGTTGATGTCGCTGCTGCTGATGTTGTTGCTGCTGTTTTGCCATTTGTTCGCATTCACGGCAAGAGTAGTAGAGCAGCTGTTTAGAGCTTTGGGTGGACTTGTGACAGGAAAGGAAGTCAGGGATCTCCTCCTCGTTGCGAATGTTGACAGCACTTCTAGCATTGCCTCGTCTTAAGCGACCAACGGGGAGTACACCAGTCATGGATTCTGTCGTCAAATCTACAATTCTACGACGTTTTACCGAAGGCCAACGCACACTTTCATCAAAGGGACTACTGTTGACGATTTCTGTCGGCTTAGGAGACTGAGGACTGTGTGCAGGTACCTCGAGAACTTGAATTTTTTTACTCGGAGGTTTAGCGTGGGGAATGACCTTCACACGCGTTGAGTTGGTGATGTGGTTGGAGACGGCGATGTGATTGCTTTTGGACACCAAAGGTCGACGGTTGGTTGAGAGAAATGGTGTGTCCCTGGGTTTGGCTTTGTCAAGGCAATTTTCGGTGAGAGATATTTGAGCAACTGATGTTGTAGCGGTAGGAATGCGTGAGGGTGAGAGGAGGACGGTTGAAACACTGTTTATCATATTATAGCCGTAAACGCGGGCTTTGTTGCGCTGATTTTGTCTGTGTCGTAGTTCGGCGAGGAAAAGATGAATCACGAAGACGCCAGAGAACTCACTAAGTACAAAGGCCCCAATGCAGAGACGAAAGGCCGCGCCAAAGGAATAAACATAGCGCGTCTCTACTCGCAGTGGACCCGAGATCGAGTCGAAGGCCAAACTTACGCTGCCCACGTAGAGTACAATACCTATGAGGGTCAATATGCCTAGCGAAGAAAAAAATTTAACCCGATGTGGATTGAACTAGTGACTAAAAATAATGCACCTTAGCACAGATGCTGGACGGCTTCTCTCATAACAGCTAACGTCTTGCAACAAACAAACACATTCGACTCTTTAACTTTGACAACTGCCATAAAACGCATTTCCTTTAGCTGTCACAAGTAATGTAGAATCCTAGTTTTGGGAATTACGTAGACCTCTAAATATTACTTTAGCAGTATTGCTAAATCCTCAGTCTTCAAAGTTCAAAGTGAATATAAATTAGAAAAATGAGCTTTACAGAGCTTTAAACGAGTACATGGATCTTCTTTTCGTGTTCAGTGTATTTGATGAGTGTCTCAAAAGTTCCAATGCTCCCAACGCCTACTAAGCAACAAATTAAAGGGCTACAAACTCGAACTGATTGCGAACCAAGCTAGTGGATGATGCCACAACTGAAGCCCATAATTATTGCAACAGAGCAAACAAACTCATTTGTTTACTTGCAAATAAGGCGAAACAAATGGGAATTTTGGTCTTCACAAAGGCTAGCCGAGTTGACTCCAAGAGCTAATGAGACTGCGGGTGGGCTTAAAAGTAATTGTGCTAGCCAACACAGGGAACCACAGTAACAGGGCCATGAGGATGTCAAGTGAGTACAGAGGAGAAGGGAAGAGAGCTCACCACTAACAATGCAAGCCCCACCACTGAGAAAGAGAAGGCGCCGACTACGCCTCCGACCCCAGCAGGCCGCCAGCCCACAGCCACCACCAAGGCAGAGCAGCAGTAGCCCCGCGGGGGGAAAGAATGCGGCGGGTCGCATCGAGTCTGCCAATGCATTCACAGATGTGATTAAGTTCTCTACACATGTCCGATTTCGTTCACTATGCTCCGCAAAGAGTCGTCCTCCTTTATCTGCCACTTGGCTTGATGTAGCGTTAGTCAAGCAAAAACGGCAAGTGATTAACGAAGACGCAGTCGCAGGTGAATTTAAAGCATAAATATGGGGAACGTAAGGTCTGAAATTATGCAGTTTTGAAAAGGCTTAAAAGTCGCTGTGGACCAATACCTAGAAATTGGCAAGGAGGATTTGCAAGGTTTGTTTGGTCAAGGAAAGAATTAGAAAATGTGAAACATAGTGACAACTTTGGGCGATGCAAGTTTTCGTATTTGTCCTAATCCCATAAGACTGCATCTTCAGCACGATGTCTTGCCGCTGCAGAAGCAAACAGCATTGCCTCCTGCTTCCCCAAAGTGCTGTGAGTTCCTAAACAGGCTTACCTCTTTTGGAATAGAAGACGTTGATGTGTCTCCATTTTTAAAACTTTAATTCTTTTAAGCTTCACATTTTTATGTGTAGGAGGGAAGATCGGTGCTCTCTGTTTAGAATGTATGCACTACCTCGTCATGAAAGTTTTTTTGGGCCGAATACAGTAATCGGTTCTTGGATGGAGTCGATTCCACTCGGTCTCAAAATAGAATGCCTTAATTGGAGTTTCTTCGTATCTCAAGCTTAAGGCAAAATAAAAAGGAGAAATTACGCAACGACTTTTAGTAGTAGTGGTAGTATGTTCGCAAAATCGAAAACGTAGATGTCATCTGCTTTGAAGGCGCAACAGGGACGGAGACTGCGTAGTCCACATGCAGGAGGAATGGAGGCTACTTTTATGATCTTCAGGTCTGACCGCCCCAACTCGGCGCAATGGTGGTTCGCTGGGTGGTCCGCCACCAGGCAGAGTGGTGCATTTCGACTGCCACCTTTCAAAATGCTTACTTAAGCACATAAGAGCGTCACGCTTAATCACAGACTCGCTCTCAAGATTAAAGCCTGTTTACTATGACAACGTTCCACCAAAATGGAGCTGCGGAGGGTTTCGCTGAGTGGTTTTAGCTAAACTCTTGGTTAAATAATTCACTGACTCAACAAAATAAGTGGAGGGCGATATTATTAATCTCAACAATATTATTTCACACAATGCTCTGGCATCTGCTGCTGAACAGAAGTTTTCATTGCGAAGTATGCCTAGGTGTGGGACTTATTAAACCAACATCAGTTCGAGGGAGAACTTGGCATTGCAAAGTGAGCGCTAGAAGCCCGGTTAAATTAAGCCTGGCTCATGCGTAGAAGATGTTGCAGTTTAGCGATAAATTCTCTTGCACAGCTGTTGCTTGGCTCTGGTTTTTTTCTCCCCTTTGATCTTGTCTTTTTAGGCCTGTGGTTGCCCTGAGCTGGCGAAAAGGCAGTGCTTGGACCTGCGCGCGTTTGATGTGACGACAGTTCTCAGTGTTTGCAAAATCTTTTACCCAAGCACTTCTGAAAGGCACTTAAAATTTCCCCTCGTCAGCGGTTAACTTTAAAAAATTGGAACAAGAAAAAAGATAGGCCTACAGCGTCGAGTTAGTCGTTGGCATGCTTTTTGAATAGGACCTTAAACAAAAAGTCCACCTCTTTGTTATAAAGTTAATTTAAGCAGCAGGAAGACCAAAGTACTTATCAGCATAAATATACGCGATTGAAGTATGCTGGATCGAATATTTCTTATTGAAAAATGAATAATTTAAGCAAAAGTGTTATATGTAAAGATTTGTCTGTAATGGCGTTCATAAGTTCACTTGTCACTTGATATTCAAACTTCAACCAGCCGTCTGATGACGTTTACACCCAGAGGGGTACATCACTCAGTTTAACACCTTCAGAATTAGAAGGAGCGTTTGGTGCACATAAGCCAACTCCTTAAACTCACTTAAATTACTTGTCTTAGAACTTAATTAGAGTGCGTGTGCATCTCAAATGCGAGGGAAAATTTTGCTCCTCCGCTCTGGAGAAAAAAAGGTTTCGTGACATCGGAGGCGTTTTCTCTCTCAACTCGCTACCGGCAGTATCACAGATGGGATTATAGTGGCTCGTCACTTACTTTTCCCCACTGAGACTTTTGTGTCAGCTGCGCAATTATATCAGGCTCAAATTTTAAGGGGAACTTTTAACCGTCAAAATTTTCCTTCTCGGGTATTCGCCGCGTTCAGAATAGAGTCTATTAAGCCATTCATTCCCATTAAACTCACCATCGTTCAATTGTGTGTGAGAGGAAGAATTTTAGCTGTGCGTTTAGGAATGCTCGGAATGCAGCGAAGTAAAATACAATTGTCCAAGTATTAATCCCGCATGCACCTCTTTCCTCATTCCAACGCTTGCCAATATGCACACTAAACGGCACAGTTTAATGGGTGAAGTTTACTTATAAAGCAGATTTTTAATTGCCAACGTCTCCATCAACTTATTTCCTTGGGTCAAGTCCAAGCCAATTCCAAAAATTAAAATCCCAGGATTCTGTTGAGTCTCTTTAACATGTTGTGCATTTAACTACTCCTTTTAAACTCACTCCTTTTACAGTTCTACAATGAAATGTGGTCAAAGTACAATAAAACGATTGTTTAGATTACAGAGGGTGGATAGAAATGCCAGACGGTGGAATTTTGACGTGGCCAGATCGAAGGTTTCGTGACTTATCAATTTCGGCGACAACGGAGCAGCCACCTATTTTGGGAGTGAAATAAATTCAGTCCAAGAGAATGCATCCTCCCTTGGGTAATTGAACCATAAATAACGTAGCCCACAGAATTCCACAGACAGCAGTGCAAGGATCTGGAGAAAGATGGGCTGAAATGAAATCTGCCATCTACATACGCAATCCATTGTATTATGGTGCAAATGAAAACGAAAAACTGACTGACTTGTTTGTTACACAGCAACTCCAAATTAGAGGCGGAATCGGAGGCAACAATTCAGTCAGAACGACCCACATTCATGTTTGCCTTCAAATGGAGTGGAGTGGACAGTTATTTTGTCTGCGACGAAGTTAGATTCAGTGCGTGTCCAATCTGCGGAAAATTCAGTTTGTGTTGTCGAACTGCTTCTTATTGCGCCACAAAATCTTTTCGATTAAAGACTCGAAAATTTATTCCAAGCAGTAAGTGTCGACAATTAAGGCAAAAAACCTAGTGAAAACCAGGTTGAATATTTAGATGCAACCATTAGCGAATAAGGCGGATTCGAGCAAACACATCACTTAATTAGTTTCTGTTACTACCAAACACGAAGCGGCCATTTAAATGCGACTGTTGGGTGGATGGGTGTAAGCACAAGGGCGATATATTTAGGCAGCAAGAGATGCTTGTGTTGATAATCGTGTCCGATCATTGCTGGAATAAAAAGCGGCCTCGTTTTGTCCCGAGGGAAAAAACAAACTTTACATTTTCAAGTGTCAAAGCCCACTACCACGGGCACACGGGGGAGTTGAGGCAAACGCCTGGGTGGAAAATTAGCTCAAGCCTCTCCACTCTTAGTTGTTCAAGCTAAATTTGATTAGACGATTTCGAACTTTTGGGTCTTGAGGTGACTGTTGTTGTTGTGGCCGTGGAGTCGCATTCACAGACTGGTGTACTAGAATTGTGTAATGTGGTAAAACTAACAAAGATGGGGTCCAAATTCAGGCCAAATGATATTCTGGTTTTGCATTAGCCTAATTTCTGTTGTTCTACTCTTTTTCCATCTTACTGGAGCGTATAATTATCGTGCTTTTGTCTCTATCCCCGAGGCAGCGTCCAAATTTTAATGTGTTCCAGCTTTGATGGCCCTCATGCTTTTCACTGTCTCTGTATGCGGTTTCCTTCTCGGAGATTTATCTTTGCCGAAGCTCACTTTTTGACGCATAAGGGTTAAAAAGTCTTCGAAACTTCTCCACAAGGCCATTGTAACAAGAGGAAGAGTTTTAATTCGGATCAAATGAAGATGTGGGGAGCAACTTTACCATGTTAAAAACAACTAATACTTGTATTCTAAACCGGTGAAATTTGTCCCTGCAAAAGAGCACGGCTGACAGACATAGTAAGCTCCAATCATCGCTATGGCTTACCCAATAAGGTCATCTATGATGGATGGTAGAGGAAGAACAACCACTTAGGAGAAATCTTGTGGTCCTTAAAGTACGAATGGATTGCGGCGTAGTCAAACGCGTAAAATGTTTGTTTAGGACCTAGTTTGGGCAACACTTCACTAGGGAACTACACCACTGATCCTCTGGGTCGTTCGACCAGTCCCCACCTCCTTTGCACGTCAGCAATGCATATCCCTCCTTATCGTGCCATCTTCTTTTGACTTCAGAGGAGTCCTGAAATACCTTCGAGGTCTAGTAAAGTATGCTTTATTTGCCGTGTGTTTTTATTGTTTTGAGTAAAAGAAACAATCAAAGGAAAACTTATAACTCAATTTAAAGGTGCGCCTGAGCATCAATGCGTTCAAACAACGGGAAAACAGTCATTTGTTTTGTGAAATGGTTGAAGTAAAATTATGTGCACAGAAGAATCGCTGAGTCTTTTTTATCCGAGGGATCTGCGTAACGTGCAGTGCAGCATGTCACTTATGGGGGACATGCGATTCTCCCAACTGATAGGGGGAATGCGGCGCAATTAACAGAATAATGGTTTAGTCCTACAGCAAGGAATTCATCAACATGGGAATACATACATGAGCATGAACAATAGCTAGCTGGGCGATTTAACACATAGGAATGGAATGAGCAGATCACTCACAAAGGATGCTCTCCGTGGGCTTGAGTTCGCCGGACTCCTTGCCTCGTTGTTGGAAGTGGGGTATGGATGAGCAGTTTTCAAAATGGTAATCATGGACCACTGCAGTGGAAAAAGGATCAGTTGAGACGGCATAACGAGCGTCTTGCACAGAAGACACGATGCGTTGTGCGATCAAGATTAATGCCATCTTTAGCAGACTATACTGTCACATTCAAACATGTCTGTTCCACTGTTATAACAACTTCCAAAGGTATGACAAATTCAGTTTTTTAAAACTTTGCAGTTATCGAACACTTGGGTGAGAGTGGTGGAAACAGAAATTTCATGTCTAAAACTACCACATTGGGCGTGAGCACAACACACGCAAGATAAAATCGCGGTTAACATTTTGCCTCCGTGTGCATGACATAATACTTCTAGCCTAGTCTTGTAGCCCAGGCTTGCGATTTCCAGTTGCTCATACGAATTTTAGCATAGACTGGGACTATCCGTGGACTATGGAGGATTGGATGTTTTGCCTGGTGTGAATCTTTCCCACTGTACCTGCTTCGGGTGTAAGAGGAGGGTGGGCACAATGTACGGAGTAAGGGGAACCACAAAACTGTAAAACGAAAGGGTGTCAAGAGAGTGCCACAGACGCAGCCTCTCCCAAGTCGAACAGTAAAGCTGAATGAAGTTAAATTGCGATCACAAAGTGACTGTCAGTTGAGAGTTCTGTCAGCAATCAGCGAACCAAAATAGAAGTTAAGACAAGTGTCGGCGTCGTAGTTTAGAGCAAAACTCTGCCATATGCTAAAACAGAGGGCAGTGATTTTATATTTAAGCTGACACTAAACTTTACCGCGTATAATAGCTTCCGTTAAATCCAAAACAATTATTTAAGAACGGATTAAGAAGACCGCTTATGTGTCCAAAAAGAGTGGAAAAGTGGGTTAATTTAAATGCGATTCGGCAAAATTCTTCGAAAATGGCCTAATTAATGTAAATTTGAACCTTAAAAGTGGAGAGCCACTCTAGACCGCACTATCTGACAAAACTTTAGAAGATGAGGCGCTGCAAGCCTCAAATTAACGCTTCCGCCTCATGAGGATTGAAGGGCAGCCGAACGGGGACGAAGGTGATTGCCAATTCGTACTACTTGCATGTGGCACGCTGTTTTGTATGCAAGACGCCTGACAGGCAAAATGTGAGTTCACCCCTCTGCTAGAGTGTCAATGCTTCCACTTATTCCATGTGTGAGCTCACGGTGGTTGCGAGGGACCTTATGGTCATATAATGTGCTGTGTGGAGGCAATCAGTTTGAAATCACTGAGAACGGCGACTTCAAGAGTGCCAGAGGCGGGGAGACAACAAACGTGCAGGGATCATAAACTTTGGCGCTCTCTCCAAGAGGGGTGCGAATATCTAGGTGGGAAAAGTAACGAAAAACCATAACTGTGATAAACGTTGAAGTGTGGGTAAAATTTGGGCAGTATTCAGCAAGTGACCCAGTTTTCTGGAATCTTGCAAAAGTTGCTAGGATAGAGAAGATGGGATTTCGTTTACTAACTTGACTATTAAATGGTTCTCAATGTCTACGGGCTCGGAGTACACCAAATCCTCTTTGCTCTCTCAAAGCAGGAAATTTAGATAAATTTTATTGGATGGGGATTGTCAGAAGGATGAGATTTTTGGGTAGTAAAGGCTCGCTGCCATTCTCGGAGTCGCCTTTCTAGTGGAATTTCTAGGAGCACTATAAAAGCGCCTCAAATTTAGAGTTCGCGCAGTAAGTCACTTCGCCATGCATAGCAGGTTGAATTTGAATTTATGGCTGCTCTACTACTTCCATACAAGTACTTTGGACTGTCAAATTAGTACTCCAAACAAACCACCAACAATCCTTCTGGTAAGTTAACAAAGGAAGGCGTTATCACAAAAAAATTCGCAAACGTGAACCCCGAAGCAAAGCTAAGGGCTGGAGTGTTGTGAAGGGGAGGATTGCTCCGTGTTAAATAAATTGCGAGGAGAGGAAATGAGATTGCGTGAAGGCTTCCATATAGGTCGACCACCCAAGCAAAGTTGAAGTGAATTTTAACGAGTAAATTAGCTCCACATTTCAGTGCTATTTCCACTTCCCAACATCATAACCTTTTAGCAACATTCCTAAACGTCAAATCTATCCGATCTCATTCCGAGTGAAACGTGATGTTCCAGTCGCTCCACTGTGACACGTCCAACATTGTTTCGCTCGGCAGGCGTTCGTTTGATGACGGAAAGTGGTAGACAAATGAGGGAAACTTTATTGGAGGGCTACATTCTGAGGTAGAGTTGGAAACCCACTTTCGTGTTCCGCAACCTCAGTGCTGCTCAGGCAGTGTGCGACTGAGGCGTGAACAGGGTCACCTCTGCAGCATACGCTTCAAGCGGCAGACGTGAAGCTGGGAAAACGATACATCCAGCCCTGTGTCCTGTGGGAGTTTACACATCTTTTCAATGCGATACGCAGAAACTCTTGCATTCTTCATTTCAATTGCATGTGAATGACTATGATTCAAGTGCCCATGTCAAATGCACGACGCATTTGAGACGGGTCGCATCCATCAAGTAACTGACAATCAGCCTGTCGAGCCAAAGTTGAGGCAGTGGCTAGAAGCTGGGTCAATTTTAGTGGATCCACTGGTTCCCCTGTTGTTAGGTAGAAGGCTCTAAGGGATTCGCAGGGCAGTCAATTCAAGTCATGCTTCCAATTAAGACTGAATTTGTCAAGCTCATTTCAATGGATTAATTAAAAGCCACAAACATGTTATCTTGCAGATATAAAGAGGACACCAATCCTTAGGTCGCATTTCCCTTCCAGATTTGCGATTTCTGTGGAATGCATCCTCCTCCTGCCTATGACAGGAAGCACAAACAACTTCACAGCTACTGCATACAACACCAAGCTATTGTGTTTTCACCAAACTGTTTTATAGAGTGTGATGGGTGGTCCATCGTTTGAAAGGAGGCCAAGGTAACAAGGTGGTCGACGGTTGGAGTCTGGAAGGCCAGTCCAACCAAACTTTCTAGCGAAAGTCTTCCACCCCTTTCAATGATGACCTCGAAAGCCTTATTCCATGTGTATTTAGCGCCGAGTTGCTACAACAGGGTGGTTGTGAGTGAAATAGACTTGTAGAGCATATAAACAGTTTTTGCATGCAAACAGACCAGATTTTCTAAAAAAGGGCAAAAATGAACGTTTGGCAAGGTCATCAGAATTCTCAAAAGCTCTTCCGCGTGGGTCAATTTTCAATGTTAATTGCATGATGCCATCGACCTCCTGAATCGTGATGATACGCGATCAAAAGTTTCCCAGCACACATCCAACTCCATAAAGTCGAAACCCTCGATTCTGCACGTCAAATGTTTGCTAATAAATCACAATTTTAAATTAAGTATTTTACAAGAACTGTTTTATTTAACTATACAGTTGTTCATGAGTTCGCCTAATTTATTCATGTTGATTTTGCCGAATATCAGGCTGCACTTTGAGAAGGTGATATTTGCGTGACTTTAGCGAATTGCTAAAAATTTGCAGAGGCTGTTAATTGAGCAAAAAGAATGAATATTTATACTCTACAGTTTTTGCTGAAAACTAAACTCGAAGGGATAAATAAAGTTAACCGCACGATGTTGCATTTCGAACGAAGAGACTAATACCACAGAGTGAATGACAATGGAATGATGCTAAAAATGGGGAAATATAAAAAAAGAAAGTGAATGAACGGAAGGATAGGATAGAGCCATGGATGTGTTTGTGAAGACAACCTTGGAGAGAACTCACGCCACGATAAGTTCCATTGCGTGTTCTTGCCAACATCCTTCATGAAAAGATTTTTCTTGCAGACACGCCAAAGACCTGAGTGGAGGGTAATGAGAAAGGTAGCGTTAGAAGTCTCGTCCGGTTCACGTTCGACAGTAAAGAGCCAAGAATCCATAGCTATGGCGCAGAATAAGAGGAGGAGGGCCAGACTGCCTGCGCTCCAGCTGACGCCGAGTAGGAGGCGCTTCTGTCCCACCAGAGCTTCTATTCTTCGTACCCACTGTAGTGAGTGGAGCAGTCCCACTGACAGCCCTGCAAATGGCACCCCCTGCGGCACCGACTCTGACACCACGTCTTCACCACTCGCTTGCATGCCCGCTTCTCTGCATTTGCTCGTCCACCTCTCCTCACTCTCTCCTGCTTCTTTGAGTGTGCGGGGATATAGGTCTTTATTGCTTGCCTTTCTCCTTCGCCGTCTTGATCTTTTTTCTTCTTTGTCGTCGTTGCCTTGCGGTGGCCGCAATGTGGAGGACGCGATGCGTTCACGTGGCAGCGCATGGGAGCGACGAGCTTCAGCGCCAGCGTGCATGCGTGCGTGAGTGTGTGCAAGCGAACAAGCGCTCCTCCCATTGGCTGGGAGAAGCGATCTGGGATTGCCTGTTACTCTACGAATCAGCCTCTGCTTACTCATCGAATCGTAGGCGTTGTGAGTTATGACAAGCTCCAAACGCATCCGTTCTTCATCCACTCTACACTCCTTCTTGCATGGTGTCAGTCAACACGGGATGTTGTTGTCAATGTTCAGCCCGTCTCTCAAGCAGAGACACCGCTTCTCTCAAGTTACCCTTCAAAGTGCGGGGTGTAATCTTTCAAAAACACTACATGAGACTCATCACAACTTTCGCAACGATTTCCATCCATTCTTCTATTGTTTGATAAAAAAAGGCTAAATTTCTTGTTGCTCTTGAGTAATAAGGCAGTGGGATAGCCAAATACCATCAGCACACAAGACATTACTAGTATTTTAGGTATTATAACTGGATATACGGCAAAATAGGGCTATTTGGTAGTTTCAATACTTACAGTTGATTTCTAGCTTGAAGAAGGTATTGAACAAACTCCTGGAACCATCACTGAGCAGGTATTGCTTTGCAATGCTGGCTCATCTTACAACTTCAACAGATGGAGCTTCCATCGCATCAATTTAGGCTTTTTAATGTAACGTGGTTTCAGGTGATGGCAATTCAGGAGAGGTTTCGCAAATTTTTCCCTTTAAAACAACATTAATTAACGCGATTTCCATAGAGGCTGCGAAGGCGGGTGTGGTGAGGGTTTGCCGCAGGCACTTCGCAGTTAGCCAGACTACTATTTTGAGGCAGGGGAACATGGCCCACAAAAACTGAATTCAAAGCTTCGGTTATTCTGCTACGAGGCTGTTTTACCAACAGCAATTTAATCTCTCCTGTGATTACATCGTGGATCGGCAGTTGCCGTCACCACCCTTATAGACGGTGGCAGGCAGTATTTCAAATTCCATTTCATTCACACCATCTGAGTGCATGGATAATCCGATCCACAAATATCCATATTTATTTGACATTTGAGTTGCAAGCTTCAGACCTCGTCCTGGCTGTCTCTTGTAGCCTTGGAAATTTTTTTGTCTCCCAACTACGACTCAGATTAGTGTCTGCTAAAAGTTTGAGATCAGTCGCCTCTTTTTCAACACGGTCTCGTTGTGATAGGACAAAATGGTATTAAAAAAAACTATAAATTTTAGCAAGTACTACCAACTGTATCGCAATTTATCAGTGAGTTCTGGTCTGTATGATCCTTGCGTGTGCAATACATACATTCATTTGCGATGGTTCTCGCCTCAGCGTCCTGAAACGCTCTGTCTTAACGGTTGGGCAAAGTTGACTTGCCAATCTCGCGGTCATTGCAGCAGCTTCTTTATTTTGCCCTCATGCAGTGAATCCACTCATGCTTTTGAGTGC
>UYWX01020520.1:14041-44798 GCA_900622495.1 Hydatigera taeniaeformis | reverse complement strand
GGGCGAGGCGAAGGCAGTGGTCGAAGTAGAGGCAAAGCCAGAGGCTGAGGCTGAGGCCGAGGTCGTGGCAGAAGCAGAAGCAGAGGTAGAGGTAGAGGCGGAGGTGGAAGAGGTTGAGGTGAGAGAGGAGGAGGAGGTGTTGAGGCATGTGGCAGGTGAAGTTGAGGCTGCAGCACCTGCGCCGGATGGAGCAGAGGTGGTTGTGGTTGAGAATGTAGATCTTGATGTCGATGCTGAAGGAAATGTTCTAGATCGAAGATCAATTTTGTCTAAATTGGATGTGAAATCTTCGGACGGTTCGGAAATTTTCTCAGATGTAATTCGTAATTTTGACGCGGAATATGTTTGTTCTTCGTCGCCTTCCTTTGAATCTGCAGTTTACTTTGTTCCTGCTCTTCCTCATAGTGTTGAATCGTTATCCGTTGTTACTTCTCGTGATGTTCCTCCTGAGGATTCTTCTACTTATTTGGAACATTTACCAGGATTTGTTCCTGACGAATCTGGTTTTCCTTTTGTTTCTTCTACCATTTCTCCACCTCCTTCTGTATTATGCGCCGATAAGGTTTCTCATTCTTTAAATTTGTCCACTTCCGTCCTACATTCCTCACCTTTGAGTTTTGAATCTGTTGAAGAACGTCCTCCTATTTTTTCAAATGTTTTTTCAGCCTCTTTATCAAATCGTGTGGAAGATATCTTTGATGCTCATCCTGTGGAGTCTGCTATGCTTGTTTCCTCTGATATGCCATCTGAAATTTGTGTTCCAGTTTCGGACTCTAGCCGTTTCCTCACTAGTACTTCTCCTCCCTTGCTTCCAGTTTCTGATTTATTGATTCCTGTATCTCATCCCATTGGAATAGAAATTTTGGAAACTGAAGAAAGCAAAGCAACTCTTCCTTTACATCTTGGTTTAACCCACGATGATCTTCTCTATGTCGAACAAACGAAACCTTTGGAATACGCTACTGCAAAAGCTAAGTATTCACATCCTGAGGGAACTGGTCGTGATGTTCATGTTGGTCTTATCGGAAGTGCAGATGAAAGGACATCGGAAGTTAAGTCTCTTCCGCCTGGCCCATTACCTTTGCAGGCTGTTAGTGTGGAGACGGAAGATCATCTGTCCACTCTTCCAGGTGTGTCTACATCCTTAACTTCTGAGGCAGCAGTCTACATTGACAAAACTGGAAATGAGGTACCGATTGGCTTTTCTTCCACATCCACATCAGAATCTGTGAGGCCTCTTGCTGCAGATCACAATCTCACATGTGCTGCATTTTTAGCTGTCACAGAGTCTGAACACGTGGACTCCTTTGCTGCCTCTCAGAGGCCAAGCAGTATGCCTGAAGCTGTCTCCGCCGATAAATGCCTGAAGCGACATTCGTCAGTCTCTTCCTCTCGTAGTCTGATTGGAAGCGTTGAGACGCCACACGTTGCAAGATTCTTTGATTCTTCCTTAGAGATACGTGTCAAAATCCCTCGTCGCTTGTTCTATACTGCAAACACTCAAGAAGTGGTTTGGGAAGAAGTCGTTCTGTTTGATCACGGCCAAGAAAGCCCGCTTCCTTTCCCAAATGTCTCCGTAATCGTTCCTGTTCCTGAACCAAACTTGAGCGCTGCACCCCAGCGTTCCTTCGTTCAAGATGCTGAAAGAGAGCTACCAGTAGGAGAAAATAACGATCTAATTCCCACCTACGCTTCACTTCCGTGGCCGAAAACTAAAGACTATGAAGCCTCAAGCCATACAGACGGTGCTGAAGGTGCCGTTTTGGGTGCTTCAGCTCCGGAAATTTGCACAAATAAGGCAGACTTGGAGCCTTCTGCTGAGGTCATGAACTTACTCTCAGTGATACCAATCTCATCTGCTCCAGTCAGTAGTGAAGTGATGATGTCTGAAGTTTCAACAGCCGTTGAAAGTCTCTCTTCACCTGCCATTGCTTCAGCAACAAAGTCACACCAAGAACCCATAAGCAGTGAGTTGGATGTCTACATTCTTTCACCTTGTAGTTCGGAGGAAGGTAAAGCTGTTTCAGGTCCTATTAAGGATGAAACCAGTAAAAGTCAGTTTGCTTTAAGTGAATCCGCCATTCCAAGTGAAGAGAAGGTTGAAGAGTCTAATTGGGATGATTTATCACAGCTTGCAGCTGCAGCCGGTGCCACATTTGCTGCTGAATATGTCTCAGAGGACGATGAAGAGGAAGATGAAGATGATAGCTACGAATTCAAATCGGTTGATTTCAAGTCATCTAGACCTCGACCAGCGCCAGAAACAACGTTGGATCGTTCCTCACAGCTACTTTCAAGACTCAAGTTTTATGGTCTTGGTACTCAACAAGTCGCTCAGGCTTCACCACGTCTGTACGATGTAGAACGCGGTATGAGTAAAGACGTCGAAGAGAGCGAAAATGTTGAGAAACAGGTAGCTGAGGAAGTTACTCTCGATGATGAAGAAGAGGATGAGGAAGAACACCCTAAGATAATGGTAGAGGACCTGGATGACACACTTCCTACAATTCCAGAGGTTGCGGGGCTGTTGACACCAGAGGATGACGATTCATTAAATGACGATGAAATTCCGATGGACTTAAAGCTTGTTCCAGCTCATGAAGAGGATGAAGGAGAGGACACCTCTCTGATATGTTCTCGACCCATATCTGAGTATCTGCAGCAAATGCAATCGCTCTCAAGACTGTCTGCATCGTCGCAAAGAAGTTTGCTCACTGCAACGGCGACTGACGGTACTGAAGAGTCTAGCAAAGACAGTCAAGCAACAGTAATTCAGATTGGCAGTGATACCTTAACTAATGCTGACAAAGCTCAGGAGGCCTCAAGAACCACTCTTGCTTCACTTGACTCTGACCTTAACCTCCTCGACGAAACACGGCTATCCACCTCTGACAGTTTACCTCAGCTTCCCAGGGAAATCTTAGATGCTTCAAAGCAAGGACGAGTTGAACTTTCAACAGCTATGTCAACGGACCAAGTTATGGAGGATAAGTCAGCCGGCAGTCGCCATTTTGCAGACACAGTGTCTACACCAAGCATTCTGGAACGTTCAACATCAAGTGGAATTTACTGCCCTCAAAAGGGTCGACTTCAGGGTTTCCCAAGAAAGGGTGACCCCGGTGCTAGTGAACCTGTTCTTTCGAAATCTAAAGCTACTGCAAGTCAATCACCATCTTTGATAGAATTTGAGCGTTTAGAAAAACAAATGATAGCTAATTCATCTCCGGATTCTCTTCAAAAGACTTCGGGTGAGCAGAAAAGGAGTTCAAGCAGCAGGACTAGTAGTTCTCTCTCTGAATTTGAACGAATTGAGGCGGAAGCAACTAAATCATTCTCAGCGAGTAGTGGAGAAATGCCATCTGCTACTAAGGGAATAGGAGACGGTTCCATGTCTTCTCTCTCCGAATTTCTTCGTGCAGAACAGGAGTGCGCCAGTAGTCAGGAGTCTGTCCACCAGCAACCAATTGATTCGCAGCTGGCTGCATTGGCTCACAAGACTATTGGCACCATCTACGAAGACGTTCTAGCTGAACAGATGTGTCAGAGTGTCGAGACCTCCCGACTGACAGATTCCTCTGAGATTGCAGGTGATGCCGATTCACTGGTGCAATCCTCCATTCATGATTCACTTGCCAGCAGCTCTTGTCAACGCGAAATCCTACCGATTGACCTTATTCGCGATGTCATTCGTGGTGCTCGTGATGTTCTTGAACAACGTTACCCTCGAGACCGTGATTCTCTGGGAGAAGCAGACTCCTCGGAAGAAGACTTTCCTCAAGTTATGGAGACATCTACAGATTCTCTTGAAGGTCTCCAACAGCATAGTCAACACGGGCAATGGGGAGACAGCTCACTGTCATCAGAGGCTAATTACAGTCGTAACATGACTGATTCTTTGGAAGACAGTGGTGCTGCGATGGCCAGTGGAAGTAGGGCCTCAACACAGCCTCCATCTCAATCTGAGGTTCTTTTTCTACCTCTTCTTGGTCCACCTCCAATACCGATACAGTCCAGCGAACTGCCACAGTTATCTATTCCTCGTTCCACTAGTGGAGATGAAGCTTTGTTGAAAAAGGTAGACATCGATGAGGATGCAGCACTTAAACGATTACCAGTTTCAGTGAGTATCACCTCTCTCAACCTGGCTCAAGAGCAAATACCTATTTCTCAGACCGACTCAAATTTGGGTTCTACAGTTTTCGACATTTCCGAGGATGAATTCAAAGGACCTGTGCATCCGGGTGCCTTGGTGACCGAAAGTTCTCTAAAGAGCCTTTCTTCCTCCCCTGTTCTCAGCCATGAAAAAGACGTTGAAGCCATCCCGGAAATACCCTCATCCATTACCCCGATGGCTGAGTCCTTTGGTCCAAAGGATATTTCCACACCAACGGTGGCGGAACCTGACTTTGCAGTTGAAGAGGAAATTGGAAAGGACTTTGAAATCATCCGAACTGCTGATTACGATTTTCAACACGAGCAAAAATGAATTCGTAGCGATAATTTCGATGAATCATCCACCCTTCCCACCATCTTTTCACATGGATGGTGAGGTTAAACAAGCCTTTGTCAGCCATTCCTTTCGGCTCGTGATTGCTTTAGTCATGAGTACCTTAAACTCAGCAAAGATGTCAAATCCCATTGTTTCAAATTTTGCTTGCTTTCGATATTTTTGCATTTCATCAAATAGCGCTGGTAAGATTGTTTTTTTACACTAAAATGTGAAGTGAAGATCACTGAGCTCAGGACATTCCCAGTTAACAGAAGTTATTCCAAAAACACAAAACTTGCTCTTATACACTCATTACGATTTGGGAACTGAACAATCTTCCCACTGCAGCATTGCTCTTTCGTCAGGTCTGGAAGAGTGGCTAGTCGTCTTGGTGAAGATAACAGGCTTATCCGCCCCCACCTTACCTAAGGCCAAATTCCACTTCCCCTTTCCTCCCCCTTCCGTAGATTTTCCACTTCCCCTCCTCCCCAGCCCCCATTCTCTAGGTTCGGCATGAGAACTCGCATGCACTGTGTCTGGTGAACGGATCTACGCCTACCGGTCACGCGCTATTCACAATGTGTCCGTGTTGGACCTCCTCATTGCCTCTCTCAAACCCCTCGTTCAAGCTGCATGGAGGTACGCGCTTCTGTCTTCGATTTTCTTTCTTTTTTGTGTCACTCTTCTGCGAATTTACACTTTCACTGTTGTTACTGCTTGTTTGCATGTCATTGATTAGGGTAGATGCGTTTGTTTGATTTGGATAATTCTCTTATGTCTGTGCTGGGTTGCTAAAGCATATTGAACAGGAAGGTTAATGAAGAAGTACTAAATGGCGGCGTGAGAGCGTTAATAGTTTCACTTGGCACAGAATAAAGCTGCTTTTCTGCTAGAGATTTTGCAGCAAAAGCAAGGCTTGCGAATTACTTTTGATGGTACGTTGCACTACCATAAAAATCTACTACTTCGTATAATCTTTACCAATTTGAAAGCTTACCTGGTTTACTGTAATACGCATCTCTTACCTAGTGCGCGGATTTAGTCTGTTACAGTAGTACTTACTTTTTTCAAAAGCTTGCGCTGATATGTGAAAGAAAGAGCGACTGAGTCTCAAAATTGAAATCACATTTTTTGCTGCCGTATGCTTGATGCTAATCTGTAAATGCATGGAGCTTTCCAGCAAGAACTTATCGCTACTTGTCATTAGAAGCGTAGCAGTGATTCGTTATCTTCAGCTCCCTACCCACTACACATTGCTCCACCGACCTCCGTTATGTGAAAGATAGCCATTTTCTTTGTTGTTGAGCTTATGTGCGTGTTTTGTTGTTTCTTTCCTTATCACAAGTTTTATCAAATCTCATCACTACTTTTCTTCTTATCCCGCCAGACTGAGCATAACTTTCTCCACAATCGAGCTTTTGCTCCATCTCCTCATCCTTCACCTCTCACTTGCAAGGAGGAGAAAGTTTCGAAAATTGCCAGACTCGCCTACATGGATTTCAACTTTCGCA
The DNA here is from genome assembly GCA_900622495.1 of Hydatigera taeniaeformis. Taxonomy (NCBI): domain Eukaryota; kingdom Metazoa; phylum Platyhelminthes; class Cestoda; order Cyclophyllidea; family Taeniidae; genus Hydatigera; species Hydatigera taeniaeformis. The sequence goes on along the minus strand of UYWX01020520.1, from coordinate 38,798 downwards.
TACCTTTTGTCCACTCCTCCCTTTCTCACACGTACCTTCGATCCACACTCCTGCTTTCCAGCTTGTAATCTTCAATGCTTTTTTGACTCTTTTTGCTCCAGCGTGTGAAATGCCGATCTGCTACGCCTACATACAGTATGTGCATTACGAATGCAAAATTCAGTCTAGGTTTCTCTTCTTGTTACTCCTATCGACGTCCCTATCCCACACATGCCTCTTTTGTTTGCTTTGTGCTAATTTTGGTTTTCAATTGTTCTATACACAGAAATATAGAAATGCTACCAATACAAACACCTGCTCTTCATCGTGGGCTAAGTTGCTGCTCTCAGGTCATTTGATCCATCACTTACATAGCTAAAACTATGCTAGTACGATAAAGTTATATTCAATTTAGTTGTTTTTCTCGTAAAAGACTTCACTGCTTTTATAATAGACTTAATGTTCGGAAGTGAATTAACTTCTATCTTATTTAAAAATAGCAACATATCAAATGCAGACACAAGGGAGCAAGGTTACCCGTTTGGAACCAACCGCAGCAAATGGCATTATGCCAACTGCTAGGAATAAGTATGGTTCCTTTATGATTGCTTGAAGTCTTGCGTGATTTTCACTTGAACACCTTTGAGCGCCACAAAGCTTGCACATGTACGTCAAGCCATCCCACTGAGCTGCAGAACAAGGTTCTAAATTGCTGAACAAAGTAAGAATGAGGTTCTTAAGCTACTGTTAAATTCTTCAGTTAGTCTTTAACTTTGCTGCGGCAGCTCACTCACTCGTCTTCAATTCACCGTACTATGGACGCCTACTGCAGTCTTATGGCAGAGGACCGTAAGTAAGACATCATCCACCCTCATCCTGCAGTGCGCCTCTCATTGAGAATTTTGTATATGGTTTTAACCCAAAACATGGTTTGTATAAGGGTCTCAGAAAAGTGTATCTCTTTTATTGTTTCATCAAGTGTGATGACATATGCGGATTGGAGTCGCTGCTGTAATTCGGACAAGTGGGGTGCTAAAATCCAGCTAACTAGCACCGACTTTAAGCGTACGGTACAGATTTTATAAACAACAAAATTTTGTGCGCTAGCATTAAAGGAAATGATAATTGAGCTCGAGATCTGAAAGCTCATCCTTAGTTAACCATTATTGTAGGATAATAGTATAATATAGTAATACTATGTCGTGTTAATGGTTTGGCCCGCAGTTAATTTAAACACACATGCCTACATCAGTCAGCTCAATCCCAAAAACTAAGTCCTTTGAAACCAGCAGCATCGTCATTTAGATGGACTTTGCATCCATACGTTTGAAGTGCTCAACTTAACATCAAAGTGCCTAAAGGTTTTCATTTGAGAAAATACTTGGATGCCTCTAGTAACTTTTGATGCCTCTGAAGAAGCATCACAACATTCCAAACTTAGAGCTCAGTTTAATGCAAACTGTTCGAAATGATAAAGGGAAGGCTTATGCTAAAACTTCACCTGACTTTCGTTTGGAAATTACTGCTGAGCAATGGCAGGCCTGTTATTATCCTCCCAAAACTTATTCTCAAGTTCGCAAGGACCCTTTCGCATGATGTGTAACAAAGATTTCTAAAAGAAGCATTTATGCCCTTTCCAAGCGTACAAATAGCTTTGATTTGTGTGGATATATTCTATGGATTAAACTTACCTACGAGGGGAACATGCTGAACAGTTGGCTGAGAAGGTCGTACGGAAGATTTCGAATTTGAAATATCAGGTGTATCAGTGCTGGGCTTATTTGCGAATTCTTTGAATTCCGGCGATTTAGTTCTCTTTAAAGTACCCGAGCTCTGATCCACCTGTTTGCATTTTATGGAGCAAGGCCTTTATAATGTCCAATATGTAATGCTATTTGGAATCTCTCATGTGCTCGTGTAGTGCTAAAGATCCCACCTTCACTACTAGTGTACCGTCGCGTTGCTGTTCTATGTTGGCATAGTTGTTGTAGCTGGTTTTTCACTTGACGTTTTGCTAATACATGAAAATCCGTTCTCTACGAAGCTTTTACAAGACTAGTTGCCAGGGTATGACTCCAGTTGTTAGACGATTTCTAATCCCTCTAAGAATCACTACAAGTAGGCGAGAGTGTTTCTAAGGCTAGGGACTGCCAATTCTTATTTTACCACAGCCGGTATTACCTTGGTCCGTGTACCATTTTGACCTCCTGAGAATTCCGGTTGGCAAATAGATCCATGTGGCGCAGCGTGAATTACTTGCCAAAGTGCCACTCAGGGCAGCAGCGGCAGCAACTACAAGCAGATCCAAATATTGAGAGCCCCATTTCCTTTATAAAAAATGAAGGAGCTAAAAAGTTAATTTAGTCAGGAAAGAATTGTTTCCTTGGGGGGAAAAAAAGTTGACAGGCAAAAGCTACGGGTGTTTGCTATTTACTTTCAAATGCATACCATTCCCAAACCTTTTCTGAAGATGCATTCTACTCACTGGGATTGGCCGGTAAAGAGTTTAATAACGTGTTGGGCTTTATGACTCTGAATATCTGCATTTCTCAGATGGGTTTGGCTACACGACTGAAGGGTTTCGATTGATCCGGACTCTGCTTTCGTCAACCAATTAAGGGACGCTAAAGGATGAGGACGTGAACTGTATTATTAGCTCGTGGATGATACAATTTGATTACTCTGACAAATTTTACATAAGCCCACCAGGCCTGGCTTCAAGCCTTACAATGTAACGGAATTCCTAATAATAATAACATAGACAGCTGTTACTTCGCGCAAGTGTGCGAAAAAATTAAATCCTGCAAATCACACGAGCCTTAAGGTCACAGTAACCCTTATTAGCCGGTGAATAATAGAAGCTGTGTACGGGCATAATTGAAGTCGCGTAAGCTCACGTCTGGCGGCCAGTGCGTTCAAGTAAAAATTGTAGACCCAAAAGGAGGCTAAGAACGTCTTCTCCTGAGGTAATACAAGATCACAAAAGGCTGACATTTGGAAATGCGCTTGTGAGTGATGAGTGCCTTTGAAAAGCTGTCTTTAGACACTGCACCTGGGGTTCCCTTATAGAGGTGACAGCAATTTCCTCTGGTCTGCGGACCCTCTATTCTCTCGCAGTTCGCCCTGAATACCCTCAGCAGATGTTAGCTTTTATAGGTTGAGCGAAATGAATTCCACCTTTAAAGCAGCGAATTGTCTTTTTACAGAAATTTCAAATGCTTGCTGGTTTACAAGCAGATTTGCTGAAAAGCAATAGTGATTTCCACCCAATTTCTGCTCTCTGTATTCTTCATTCTGCATCACTGATGTGATTTAATTGGCATTTGTCCTTACTGTTACCTGGTTCGTTGAGATCATTGGAAAGAATCACAGAGGCTTTAGAGGAAACACCTCTCCACTCTTCGGTTGCTTACCCCATGGGTTCAAGTAGACGCTTCCTCCCGGTTAAACGTGAAAAGGAGCACCGCACGACTACGAGGACATGATTTTGTTGCGAATTTATAAGCATTGCACTTCTTTATGGATTTCAAAATAAATTCTGCAGTGTGAACTCCTCGACCCTCTTTTTCCGAAATCTATCTTCCTATTTTGTTATGGAACTTTGAAACTTCCAATAATGCACTTCATTACCTAGTCGAGTTTGAACTGTCGACACGACTAATGTAGATATCACCCTTTTTATACAAAGTATGCCTTTTCCTCCCCTCATTTTTATTCCGAAGCTCTTATTTAAATATTGGACTACATTTCAAATGCTTCTAAGTACTCCCTTTTAAACATCCCGCGAGTCCCAACTTTGATGCTGAAGAGCACTACGAGACTCACGAAAGTGACCTCCATCACATTGAAAAGTAAGTACTGCAGTAATGCAAATACACGTTTTCGCTTTTCCCAGACTTTGTGAGCACTGCAACATGCTTTTACACTTTGAACCTCGCCAGGTTCTATCTGGCGGTAAGAAATTTTGCTTGTCTGAATTTTGGGCCACCTATCGCACGCTTTTGTTACTTCATAAGGATAGAATTCACGAGGATGAGATCATTAGCAGTAAGTCCTTTGTTCATAGTAGCTCTTCATCTTATACCTACTGGGCCCCAGATCAGGTGCCTTAGTTCCCTAATGCTGGTCTGCCTATCAGGAGAATGGGCAGGGACTTCAAGTGGCTATCAAGCGCTGGAGAAGAGAATGCCGTCAAGTATCACAAGCTACGGCCGAAACAAGACGTTGTGCTCGTACTCAAGCATAATGATATTTCATTCAATAAAGTACAAGTAGACCTAAAAGGCATCCACTCTAACAAGGAGTGGAAAAGTGAATTAAAGAAACCGAAGATTAAAAGTACAAGAGGCACGCAGTGTCCAGGCGGTGGGAATTTTGAGATGTTGAGAACAGAAAGGTCGGAATTTACTTTAAACTGACTCGTGCCTACATTGCTCTTCGTCAACCATTTCCGTTCACACTCGACTATGAAAAGGAAACATTTATGGTCAATTGCTTTTTGTTGGTTTTTTCAACACAATCTCCAAATTGCCGATCACGTGTTCTTGGTTAGCAGTGTTGGTGATATTTATTCATCGTGGAAACCTCATTCGAGCTAACTGTTGTTAACATCCCATCTCTTTCTTTTTTTTCAGTTATTTAACACAGAACTTAAACAAATATAGGGAGAGATAAAGAATTGCCCTACCATCGTGGTGTGGGTGTTCTTGATGTCCCAATATTGTATGAGTTCAGTGATTCCGAAGGAATTCTGTCAACACAGTGCACCGCCGTATCATCAACTTCCTCCATCTTCGGAAGGCGATGCTTTGTGCATTGAAGAATGCTCGGTGCAGCGTGCATGACCACGGCGTTCATTTCCGTCGTAGTGACATTTGCACGCTTTAGGACCCATTTCAGCGACTTCAACTCTCCCAGTGGCACACTTTTTTGGCTGTTATGCAAGTGGTGAGCTGGAGAGAGTGAACGGGGTGTCCGGTGGACCGATGACGAAATATTTGCGACTTCTACCAGAACCTCATCACTCTCCTGCAGTGTGTGGATGATGGGTTCTAATGACGCAGCACCTTCGACTCCAACGGCGAATATGGTCTGTAAAGGCTCTATTTTTTCATTCAGGCCTTTCTTCTCAATCTTACCTAACTTTATGTTGCTCACGTCCCCCGAATATGGATTGATCGGGTTGAGGCAAGATCTTAAGAAGAAATAGGTTTTATCAGAAGCACAGTTCTATGCATTCCTCTATGCAAATAAGTGCAGACGACTCTCAATTTCTCGGTGATGAAGAAGGGTCTGTTAATGATTACAGTTTGGGAATTTGGACCTTTGTTTGAAGTCTGATAAGCTGCTTAGGCGTCGAATTCTAGCTTATTTCACAATAGTCTCAGATACTCAACAAGCAAACTGAGCGTGCATAGTGCATGACCTACGTGCGAGCATAGGAAGATGTTACTTTGGTCTCGGGCTTTGGTGGTTCTAAAAGCTTTGGCATAAGCACATTTTTGGACACTCCTTGAGGTCCTGTAAATGCATTTCCATCGCCTAATAGCCTCTCAATCGTTGTCGTATTGGGATGAAGGGCAGAATTAGCAATTGCATTCACCTCAGGTGAATCGTTCCCCTTGAATAATAAGTTCCTACCATTTTGTCCCTTCTTTTGACCCAACAAACCTGGTGAAGTTGTCGAAAGACTACATTCAGAGATTGGTGAGAGACATGGTGGTGGAGTAATGTGAGTCAGGGTATTTTGGATTTTCTTTTCATCAAATTCCATTTCCTGCTTCTCCTTCCCTTCTCTTTCCCGATAGCTAATAAAACCCTTCTTGAATTCACCTCCTTCATTCGCAGCAGCATCATAGATCTCTGAGACGTCAGTGAGCTGATCGTCGAGGATACAGGAATCTAAATTGGGCATTAGATTGTCACTGCCAGTGGAGAATGTTGTCACACTTCGACTGCAGTTAGTTAGAGATTCGCTAAAGGAGTTGGTTGTAGAGCTGTGATAAGGCGTTACTATTTCGCGTTTCGTACCAACACATGTAGTAGGAGTTGCTGCAGGATGGATCAGAATGGCGAGGCGAACCTTAAAGAAGCACATAGACGCAAAATGCTTCATTCAAATTACAAGTTACAGTCGAATGCGATACGGAAGCGAATTTAAAATCAACAACTGACCAATTCCTCCAAAAGGAGATTTGCTGAAAAAAATTGTTAATTTTATCAAAACAGATATCAACATCTGGAGATCATTTGAAAAACATGTGGTTCTTCAATAAGCACCGAATGATAGTGGTTTTGCATATCTATCGGCTAACCTTTTTGTGCACCTGATGTTCGTTGGGTTCCTTGTAGGCGCTCTGTCTGAGCGTAACTTCAGAGGTGGTTTTACAACTGGGAACCGTCACCTGAAGGGTCTCTGTGGCCCCTGCAGCGACGACTGAAGAGACAGGAGCTGCTTCATCGCTTCCAATATGTGGTCGGGTCGCATCAGCAAAGTTTCTATCGCATGTGGAGTTCGAAGCATCGACGATTGGAGTACATGTAGCCTCATTATCAGCGTCCTTACCCTTTTCAAAATTGAAGACGTTCTGTTGACCTTGCTGCTGTTGGGACTGTGGACACGTTGAATTCGAGATTTTGTAACATGGTTTTGTCTCTAAGATAGGAGTGAGGCGAGAGATAGACCTCAATGGTGGAGAGGTTAAATCGGATGAGCTAAAACGAGAAAAATGTTAAGCGTTGACCCGAAAAATGTGAAGGCAAACACCCAAGAAGTTATTTGTTATTAGCGTGGTGTAATAGGAGACATTAATCGACCACACATGCATGCATTAAGTACTTGAAGAGAACATCTGAGTAACTAATAATTAGGTTTTACAGTGGGACTCTATGCTTACTTGAGTGCATACGAACCCCATAATTTTTTATGTAAGTGGAAAATTGGTAATGTCATCTGATCGGAATAGCATTTCTTTGCGATGAAAGATTGTACAGAAAGAACTGTAAATATTTTACTAATCTTAGACGTATTGAGTCAAGTGGCATGGGTCTTCAGATAACTCATGCTATGCGCAAAAGTAGACACAGTCCGGTTTAGTCATGCCAAAATCATAAAATGCATAATCAAAGCAGCAGGTTAATATCATGCAACTTTCACCAACAATTTGAATTATAGACCTATTCCAGATTAATACAAACGAAGTAATGAAAAGATTGTAAGTTAAACTACTGGCACAGCACCAATGATTGCACAAATGGAAATTTTCGCATTGGAAAACCACCTTGTCTGCGTCATTTCGGCTATTTTTGACACAGTTTCACAGAGATCGCAGTGTTCGTCTCCTGATTCGAATGGAGCGATGTACTGTGGCGGGTGAATCACCATGGCCAAAGAGGGGTAGATAGTTATTCCATGAATGCATTTTCCTCGTCGGATAATTCGATAAGTGGGCTTGCAAGGATGGACTGCCGACGCTTCACTTCCTTCCCCACCTTTATAACCTTCATTCCATTGGTTGGCTCCAATCTGGAGGGTGTCAGAATAACACTTGACTGGAACAGCATTAGTGACTGCTTCCTGCAGAGTTACGGGTGGACAATTGGATGAGAGTGGTGTATAGGTAGAAGAGAAGCTCTTAAAATGATTCAATAAGCTGGAGTCATCCACAGTATTGTAAGTACCATTCCTTTAGACGCATCAAACAACCACATTTTAGTCTGTTTTTTCATGGAAGTATTCATTAGCAGGAACCGTCACTTAGGTAAATGTGCTAAATCATGCCTAGTTGTTTAGATTACATTCAACATTCTGGTCGAGTTCCACCACAAACTAGTCGAGACAATTAATTGATCGTGATAAAGAGAAGGTCAATGTTTCAAATTACTTAGCCGTGCGACATCAACTTTAAAAATCAGTTTAATTTGAAATAAAAATAATGAAATCCGTCTTGTGGTCCTCGCAAGGACAAAGTTGCATCAACTGGCAACGAATGTTGGTGGTGCGTGACCGTACCTTTATCAGTGGATCTCCTCTGGAACGTACTACGTACCGCGGTAGCCGCGAAACTGAAACGCGAAACAAATGGACGATTTTCTTGGAGAGTGGGCCTACTCTGTTGTAATTAATCCTAGCAGTAGGCCATTGGATTTACTTTTACGCATAGCTTGATAAGGAATAAGGAATCATGGGGAAAAAATACTTATTCGCTAGTTGAATTACATTCTAGACGGGTATGTTTCCTCAATTTCAAAATGGAGAATACCAATGGTACACAAGCTATGGTGCACTAGCAAGCTTAAAAAGTTTACTCTAACTGGCGTTGGCCTTAAAAAATGACCACAGGCACTACTTCTTCAATATTTGGTGTCCTTCAAACCCGACTTACTACCTTTTATAGGATTCGTAAGTTTATTCGCATAATGCTGTATAGACACAAAATTAGTACGATGGACCCACCGGGCTGGCGTCGCTTTATAGCAAAAGAGACGTCATACGTTGGCCTTGAAGGAGCGAAATTGAAATTATGAGCAGGTAGTGGGTCGATGGTGGTGAGACCGCGTGCTTTGATGAACTGAAGAGCTTCAAAAGGGGTCATCCCGCTGAGAGGTTCATGTAGCCGTCTTAATGTTTTGACACGATTCTGCTTACATATTTGGGTTGCTAGTTCATCGATTCGGCAGCGCTGAAAGGCGTTCCTGGGCTCCGCTCCTGTCAAATTACGTGCCCTTGCCTCGGTAAACGATGATGAGCATGGGCTGGGCTCCATCACGTCGCCTTGCTGAATCATTCTGTTAGCAATTCTCTTATTGAGTTAAATTGTCCAACAGCTAACATGAGAGGCTAGGCTGAACGCTATTGAACCTCGAGTAATGAGCGGTTTACAGATCTTTCACTACTGGCAAAAACAACGCTGACCAAAAAATAATTGAAGTCTTTCGTCCAAATCAGGTAGCCAACAGCCCTTATGAATGACTACATGGAAGCCCTCTCCTCCCACATTTGTATGAGACTGGCTGCCTATGGTGCCTCGAAATGCCACAAACGTAGACTGATTTCTCAAGCGCTATGTGTAAAATCATGGAAAGACATGATGCTTTTACTTAGTAAAACAGTGAAGGTTGTCTAATCCACTGTATTGCGTCGTAAGGTGAACTTACAATAACTAACTGCTACGAGTTTGAAACATCGATGAAAGGATGATTTCAAAATCTTGAAGAATGTATGACAAAAGAGTATCAAGATGTCGACAACAGAAGAGCCTACTTAGCAGATGTCATTTCACATTCGTCATTTGAATAGAACATACCGAGTTTGGTGGTAGTCGCAAGAAATGCCTAACGAGATCGTGAATGCGATCGATCCACGAGCAACGCACGTGGGGTTGTGAGGTTCAACGTGCAATCCTAAACCCAGTGCAGTGTTAATGGCTGCGCATCGTACAAGGCCAGTCAACCTCCTTACAGAAAACCAAGCACTCGCCAATACAATCAAAACCTCAAACATCGTCCAAGTAGAGTCTCCTGGCGGGAATGTATTCTGAAATAGAGCTACACGTTTGGCGTCCGGCAGAATATACCCGAAAATGCCGAGCATCCGTCCTGATGCATTGAGACACCACCGGTACTAAATTAATCTGATTTCTAAAGTTAAAGCATCAAAAGCAGCCTCCAGTCGAAGAAATCACAAACAAACCGAGATATTAGTGCAGAGAGCCCCGTTCTAGGCACAACGCAGGTTGACAGCATGGCTGAAACTATCAAGGTTCTGAAGCACCTCAACAAATAGTATTACAGAAGCAATTAGATGTTAAATTTGTACATTTAAAATGGATTGCCTAGCCACCAACGGAGGGCAGTTTCAAGCTGTCACAAGAGTCCCATTACTTATACGGTAATTTCACCGTTCCAAGGCAAAAGACAGACCTATCTTTGAGCATTATAGTGATATTAGCAATGCAATAGAACAGAAAGAAGAGAAGAAAGGCACAATAAAGTAACAGCAGGTATAGTAATGCAACAGCGTCGTTCCTTCCACTTAGACTATGATGGTTTATACAGACAAGGAAACCAAGCACGAGAATAGGCCAGATATTTATACACTGAGGTGGTAAGAACGGGAAGAAAAATCACAGTGCTTTCGTTTCTGAAAGCGAAGGAGTGGAACATGAAGCGCCAGTTTGGGTAGTCTCAGGAACGCCGTTGCCACCAGAGGCCGAGACACACCGCAGTAAGGAGGGAAAAGGTTCCAAGAACGAAGAGAACGGCCTCGGTGAGATTGTTGAAGAGGCCGGTGCGAGTAAAGAAGGTCCGCAGAGGCTGTGCGATGCACTCAGGGAGCCACCGGTGGCGCAGCATATTCTTATCTGCCATTCGCGCCGTAATCTCTGCCAGACGGGTGCGTGTTCTTGCCTGACGCGCAAGACGCGCCCCCCGAAGATGCCGAATCAACACCAACTTCTCCCGTTCCTCGGTCTCCTCTTCATCTTCGACCACGTTTTCTGTCTCAGTTTGAGCTAAAGGTACATCCTGCGCCAGTAAAGAGGTGGGGGCATTCACATCTTGAACTGCGGTGTCCGGCAAAGATTGGAATACGCCTACTTTCATTTGATCACTTCCATTGGCTTGAAGTGGTACAAAGTTGAGGGACATCACAGTGCTGAAGAAATGACAAATATCAATAAAAAGTGAATTTACCAGTGTTAGTTTATTTTTAGGGCAAACGGAAAGCAGCGAGGACAAGTCACTCTTCGATATCAACACCATACAAGAGAAGTCATGAAAGCATGAAATCCTAAAATAGATTTATGCTAGGAGTACGGAGAAAGATAGTCGGAAGAGTATCAATTAGGTAAGCCTCAGGCTTTGTCAGCAAGCTAAAGGCTCAAGGCTAGCTTCATCTAGAAGGACGCATTCGACAATAACGAATTCATTACGAAACTGGAGTTGTGTTGAAAGAAGGATAACTTCATTCTTGATCACCTTAAGTATTAGGAAAAGGTCCTTCATTTAGTTTAAAGTTTGTACGAATTTGGACAGCACAAAAGATGCCAGAGTATTCAAGATAATGGAATAAATCTGCAAAGCAGGTAGTAGAGATAAAGCAAAAATGTGGCAAAGTAAGTCAGAGCAGCAGAGACAACGTTGATGAAAAGCAGGTTAGCACCAGGCGCTTGCAGAACTCAGAAGAAAAAGGTAAATTTTTTTGCCTCGTTTATTAAATAAAAAATGAGGACAGAGAGATCAGGGGTGGTGGCCACTGACTGGTCATATCGACCATTATCAATTGTTCCTCGAGGACGTACGTTTTTCGAAATGCTTCAATAATAAAATTTTCCAAAGATAATAAGTGGAGCTGGAGGAGAGAATGTAGGATCCACAGCAATCATCATTAAAGAGGAAATCGGTATCAAATTCTACTGTATTTGAAAGGAACGAGACGCTAATGGTCGATGAACTTCAATCAGTTTATGTAACTGCTAAAAAAAACAAACAATTGGAAATGGAGATGAGGTGAGAAGTTCCACGAATCGAATTTGCGCTCGTGTAGTAAAAAAACTAAAAAGATAGGATGAAGTCTCAGAACGGTTAGTTCAATTTACAAGTAATGAGACGAAATGCTTTGATAACAAGAACAACTGGGAAGTGAACAAGACAATAGCGGCATTAACAAATTACTAGATTTGCTCAGTGGAATAAATGCTACAAGCCAGAAATAGTGATGACAGCTAAAGGTACGATTACCAAATTTTGTCAACGCCACCACCGCCAAGATATTCGGTTAGAGTACAAGAGCAATGTGGTTTCAAAAATTGCTGTTTTAGAAGTTCAACAACTTATGTAGTTGCCTAAACACAATGTCTGAAAATAGAGGGGAGTGGAGGAGTGACGGTGGACGAAAATAACAGAGCAGTAGAGGCTGGGACCTCGAGAAAATCTCACGCAAGTAGATCTCCATCGCTTGGGTTGATGAGTCAGCTGCGCGGTAACACACCTGCTATCCCGGCATCAAATCTCTTCGCATTTGCCTAAGCCCAGTGATCGACCAACTGAGACAATTGAAAGCCGGTAAATATTTGCCAACTAGAAGTCAGTTGTCATAACATGAGAGGTGGATGAGCCTGCCAAAGTGTACTTATGCGTACCGAGCCTTTTAATTTGTGCCTACAAAATCAACTAAAGGTAAGCAATAAGTATCCTGCCAGTGGTTAGGTACTCTTGAAACGAAAAATAAATCCTTTTTCGTCGATCGACTTGCTTGAAATGAGGAGAACAATGGGACTGTAGGTTTTGAAACATGACCCCAGCCGAACTCAGAATGTCACAGTGCACGTCCCACAACTGAGTGATTGGATGTCAACAGCTAGTAAATTGGTTTTGAGTCTACTTTATATTAGGTCGAACGATCAACAAGACCTTTGAAGGGTAGACGACTCTACATAACACGTGGATGCTAGCAAATCAAGGAAATAGGGGAGTGCAACAAATCACACGGCCAATGGATTCAAGGCTATTGGTTATAAAAATAAAGCAAAAGCATGAAGGAGACCTGCGTCACTGCACTAAAATATACAAAACTTTTGGACCCCACAATGCATAAATAATCGTGCATAATCTTCAAAGTATTTGACTTTCGTAGCAGTGATACGCAAGATATGTAAACCGAGAACGAAATGGCTCGTTGATCATATGAACATACACAATGAGCCGTTTGTTACCATCCATAACGAGGACCAACCGCAACTACTGGCGACTAATGCGCCTACGAGCCGTGAATCATCGGGCCAAGCATCATAATAAAACACGGCCCAGGCAGTTAGCACGTTTCAGCACATTTCTGTGTGCTCCATTGTAGAGGAGATAATACGCACATTTGCAAATGCAATAGTGCAGTGGTCACGAGCCAAAAAAAGGATACCTTATAAATCTTATAGTATGCTGCTTTGTACTGTTCGACAAGAATACTCTAGTAATGAACAACGGAAAATGGAAGAATTCAATTAAAACTGAAATAAACCCAAAACTTACAATTATTAATGGACATCATTAAAAGCAGATCGACTATAACTGGACATTAGAAGTTCCGAGTAAAAATGCACGCTCAAAAATTAAAAAAATAAACTAAAACATCAAACCTCTCTTTGATTTCGCCAGGCTGGGCCTTTTCAATTTCAATGAGCGGAGATGAGAGGTGGTTCTGATGCCAAGAGCGATGATAGCAATTCGATTTCTGACAGCTCTGATCAAACAACCCCCTAATTTCCACATCCTCGTCTGTGGAGGCGGAAGATGAAGAGTTAAGAGAGCCGAGAAAGAAGGAGTGGAGAGCGGTTCCTCCCTCAGATCTGCACATCCGAAGGTGGCTTAGAATCTTTCGTTCATCGGCCTGTATGTTCACATCCGTGGCCGCTACGTCGTTTATCTCAGCGTCTCCTTCACTGTCAAATTCTTCGTCACTGTCACTCCCGCCATCCTCGTCGGCAGAGAGTTGATTTTGGTCAGAAAACTATGGATGGAGAAAAGAGAACTGATCTTACTCAGACTTATAACAAAACCTCAAGATGCATTTGAGGTAAGCGTTTGTTAAACCAAGCAATCATAGTGGCGTCACATTTGAGCAAAGGAAATTGTAATCTCTCCTACTCCCGACAAGCCAAAAACCAGCAACGCCACTCTGCAAGTGAAAGAAAACCGGTCTACACATTACTTTTCTCCAGTGATTCGCAAAGAATGACCAACAAGGACTATTTCTTTGTATGCATACGTATGCTTACAAGCAAACAATGCGCATTAGTATTGACAAGTGGAAAATGGCTTTTATATCCGAGTTCAAAACTCTAGAGAATAACAATTGCGAGAGGAGTAACTTAATAATAGGAGGAGGGGTTTAAGCGAAAGGCCACTACATGGTTGGAAATTAAGCCAAAACATTTGATTCAATGAAGAACCAAAAATCATAGGAGACGCAGAGCTGCAAACGTATGCACCTTCTGCCCAGGATCGCATACGGCTAACCATGATCGCGCAATAGGTGGCCATCTATTCGGCTGTCTTTGGAACGACTTGCTTATAAGTATCTCACAGTGAATAAAGTTAATTTTAAAACAACTATAAATCCTCGACACATGCGCTTCATCATTAAAGTAACGAGCAAAGAGGATAATGTGAAAGTAATTAAACGGATCCGTTACCATCACCGCAAGTCGATGCTCTAATGGTAAGAAGAGATAAAATCATTAATTTGTGGCTGAGTGGAAGAGAGGACACAGACTATGAAAGAAATAACATAACAATGAGAACGCAACACTGCCGAAATGCAAATTCACAAGAAGCTTGGGAAAAATCAAATTCGGAATGGCATGATATAAGGAACAGCAACGCAACCAAAACGCGGCTACCATGTAGGTGTAGTTAGAAACACAGGAAGCCGACTTAAGATAGGAAAACCTCTTGCAAATAAGGCGATACTTTCAAGTTCATAAACGGGTCATACAGAAAAGCCAACTGCTTCCAAAATAAGCAGATAGCAACATACTAAACCACTCATTGTGAAAGGGAAGACTACAGTAAAATCTATTCTTTCTTTGGAGGACATGGACTAACCAGAAAAGTGTGGGGAGCATCAGCCATAGAATAAATCAAATCTGAATTATCTTGATGAAAGACCTCAAAAGTAGTTCAGATACCACCCATATAATAATACTAATAATGGTAATAATGAAATCACGGTCGATGAATGTGCATTAACGTAGACAATTCGAAATTTGAATGAGCAAAGGCAGGAATAATCTAGACTCAGCTCCAGAACACAGCCGTAAAGGAGCCATAGGAATCACGAAAGTTCAAGGGAGAAATAAGGTAGCACAAGTGAATTAAGCAAGTTTAAATATCATTCCTCAAAAAATTAGATTACAAAAACAGGAGAAGTGCGTAAATTTAAATGAACTTACGACTAGAGTAGCACGCTCTTCGGGTAATGTGGAGAGAAGGAGTTTTCCACCGTCAATGACAGCCGCGTAGCAGTAGCGCAGCTGTTGCGCTGTCTGGATGATGCCCATACGACATTGACGTAGCTGTATCAACAACTTCGGTAGATCAACACCCTCCATACTGTTTTGTTTCTCGATCTACGAGGCCAAAAAGTGAGAATAGATGGATGATCATGTTGCGAATATCCCAATGGTGCAGCTATTCGACATGAAGTATTTGATACATCATACCTCAGATTTGACCGCTGTATGTGAGATAAAATTCAGAGCATGACTGAGCATCATGCAAGTAAGAAGCGTCTTGAAGCTAGTTAGCTAGTGAGATTTGTGTACATAATAAAAATAAAATAATTTGCATTGGACAAAACGGATAAATATTTGCCCGATTTGCACCTTGATGATTCAGGAGAAATCACGAGTACAAGAAATCTTTACGAACAGAACACAATGGCAAGATGTAAAGTGCTTCTAAGGTATCGTAGACTTGGAGGATGAGGCTACACCCCGTGACGATATTGGTAAACACAAAAGTGCTGTGATCAGACACAGCAAGAAGGTTGGCGGGTCATAGAGTAAATTAAAATTTGCTTTCCACGGCCAACCTAACTCCTAGAAAATGAATTAGTTTCTGGTCAATATGACGTCAAAGATGGATGACGAAATCGAGAAAAGTGATGTCGCATCTTAAGTCGAAATAAACAGCCCAGGTAGTGATTAAACTTCAAAAGACGAGTAATTTGTCAGTTTTCAGTAACTCAGCCAAGTAAATGCACAAAATTTTACGAGTTATTTGTCGACAACCTATTTCCTCACATGCTTTATGTTCCTAAGAGATTAAATCATGATTTAATGTCGACAATTTCAAGAAACAATTTTGAATGATAAGTTGGTAAGTTAAAAAGCGCATTATTAATGCCCTATTTTGCCTGAAATCAATCCGAAAGAGTTCAGACGAAGTAGCGGACTTAAAGGGTGAACACATTTATGACTTAAGCAGATGCTGCAATAAATGAGTAGGACACTAGGCAATCTGCTACGCCATTTCACAGCAAAAAAAATTGTAATGCATCATAGATAAGTTCGACCACCAACCTAAAGCATTGGATTAGTTTATACGGAAACAGTTGAAGACGAAACCTCCTAACATCTGCATGCATAACAGCAACAATAATACTTATAATATCAATGATAATAATGCTCGAAAAGCCATATTTAACAAATAAATCGTTCGCTGTAAATTAGAAAATTCGAGATCCATAGTCCAGACAAAAGGGAGTGATGTTGTGTGGAGCCGCTGACCGAGAGTTTCATGCTTTGTTATTGAGATTTGCATTCTAGTCATCAAGAGGGAACTAATAACTCCCAAGCACGTGTGAGGCCCAATAAATCGTCCTGAAAATAAATTAAATAATACGACCCATCGGAGGCAATTTCAATAGCCACAGCTTTACAAGTCAATGCAATTTTTATTATGGACATCATTCTGTTGCAAAAAATGTTGGAAAAAAGTGACTGGACCACGGTAAACCCTTAGAGCGGCTATAACCGGGCAAAGAACAGAGAAGTAGCGCCTGTAAGAATGAGTTAATAGTTAGTTGTATTCTGACGCTAACCAATGGTGTCGACCAACCTATGAATTCTCCAAAAAGAGACCCAACACAAAGGTATCAACTCTTCAAAATAGCATAGCCAAAGAGGCCCACGATTGGTGAGTAAAGGACATGGGAACGAGGTCAATTGAGAGGATGCACCGACGCTTGACGGTAGTAAAGTGGAAAGCATTATTAAAGGACGTTAAGTCCATTAAAAAAGAGTATATGACGGCTTAAGATTGAATTCTACGTGATTTTGCCCCGAAGCGCGGATTTGTGGGGGAGACTGATCAGCCAAGGACAAAACAGGGTAATACAACCACGAAAGTGAAGAACCAACAATAAGTAACTGACCATGGCTAAAGCGATGTCAATCAGCACAAACGTGCCGGAGCGACCGACTCCAGCGCTGCAATGAACGATTCCAGGTCGATCGGGATCATCAAGGCCGCCTGTTCGGCGGACATCCCAAAGAAGATTCAGCATACTACTGGAGTATTCGGGAACCCCAAAATCGGGCCATCGAGTGTAGTGGAAATGCAGAACTTGGTGAGTGATGTTAGTCTAAAGATAACAGCTTTTAGGGAAACACCTAAAGACACCGGATGGCGAACCAGATAAGTAGCAGGCAGTGCCAGAACTTATGAAGTTATTCAATGCAGTGAATGGTACGAGAAGGGGGAGAAGACAAACTTCCAGCCATCAGTAAATAAACTCACCAAAACATTTGCAACTTCCAAGGTTCGAAGAGTATACAACCCCTTTCTTTCTTCCAAAATACACGAAACAGAACAGTTTGCGTCAGGGAAATTAAGTGTTTCAGCATAGTCAGGAAAATAATTAAAACACTTCAAAGCCCCTTTTTCAGTGAAACGGTTTAACATGATGATAACGGGACATTTCTGTTCCCATACCATTTGCCAAAAATGGCCCGCAGTTTGAAGGAGGGGGCCCTGAGTGAGTATGTAGCGTCGTGAAGGAACTTCTTTTACTTTTACGAAATTAGCATTTATGTAATCTCCCGTCGATTCACTCTCCAATAAAACTCGCGTTTCATCGTCTGAGAGCATCACAACACTATAACATACTTACAGGGAATAATGTCTCGATATCTATTTTTCCACCTATTTTCAACCTCATTAGCAGCAGATAATGTTAACTTGCAGCTTTCCACGGAGGCCAGATTCTGTATGCGCTACAAAAGATTAATAACAACTACCTTTACCTCATAAAACAATCCCCAAGAGCAACACTCATCGATTTGTTGGAATTCACGCTCCAAGGGACTAAGCTTCTGACGTTCGAGATTTGTCTGTGTGCTATGGCCGGAAGGCAGCAAGACAGCACCACATACAGACATTTTTGAAATCGCACCTCGCACTAGAGGTAAATTTAAAATTAAAGTGATTTAACGATGGGGTTACATTTTCAGATAAGGTGCTGGGTTCCAAAACATTACAATTCCATCCAACCGTCCGACCATAGGATAAACCGACTGGTTTGGGGAGAAAATTACACAGGTAAATATGATTTGTGTTTATGTGTCTGCGATGATGAAAAGTGACACAGCTAAATACTTTTGCAACCTGTATACAAACAGGTGCCTGGTTAAATTTGTAGCGTGCTATGCAAAATAGTACTTAGAATGAACCAAATGTTGTGTTAAAGCGAGCATCTCTGCCCTAACTTAAATAGCGCTACAAACGGAAAGCGCTTTAATTTACATTTGGTGTCTTAAGCCTTGGAAAATGACCAAAAATTACAGCATTTTCAGTTTGAGTATGCAAAAGTTTTGTCGTCGGATGTTGTTAACTAGCTCTCTGTCTTTTTTCGGTTCAAGCAAGTGGTAGACTACACCATAGAAATTGATGGCGCGCTAAATGGATAGTTGTGGGGTTGATCATGTGTGCTACTTTATTATGACGCTCCCGTCAGAGCGACTACTTAGTTCACATAATGATGTCATCTTCTGTATATTCTTCGGAGAAGTCATTCGTTGCGACCAGAAATTATCAGGAGAGCTCTAAAAAACGTCATACACCTTTGAACGTCTATTCACCACGCGCTTCATCAGAGGAGGATATCGGTTGTTGCAACAGCGACTTTTGCAACACCATAGTGAATTTCGATTCAAGCACAAAATCGAAAACCACGTTCTGCAATGCATTGCACGATACAGGTGGTAGTTTGGGTCTTCGGTCCTCCAGAATTCGGGGACGGAGTTCCAGCTCGCGGCAAAGATCCAATTCGTTGAAGTCGTATAAGATGGAAGAATTCACAAAGTTATATCTATTTGGCCCTGTTTTAAGGCGCATTAAATTGGAGTCTGCTTGGTTTGCTCCGTTGTCTCCTGTTCCAGTTCGTCAACCCGGTTTGGCATGGAATGGTGTGTATCGTCGGACTCCAATCTTGATCTTCTCTCCAACAGCTATGGTGTGCAAAGATAGTGGTGTGAAAATGCTAGCAGCCAAGTTTAATCTATCTTTTAAGCTAAACAGAGCAGACTGTCGGCTTCTTCGGACCATGATGCAGAGTCATGGTTTCGCTGAAGTAGATAGTCTTTCCTCTGAATTTAATTTAATGTGGTCAAATAGCCACATCAAACCCGCAGAACTGAGAGCCATGTACGATTTTCAAAGGGTTAACCACTTTCCGCGGTCGTACGAGCTCACAAGGAAGGATAAGCTCGCTCAGAACATCAAAAAAATGCAATGTCTAAAAGGACTGAGTAATTTTGATATAATTCCGAAGACGTTTGTTTTACCATCTGATCAAAATGAGTTGAGATCGAGCTATTTAAAGGGCCAAGGACCGTACATAGTTAAACCCATTGCGTCCTCTAGGGGTAGGGGTATCCACATCATTTGCAATCCTGATGCGATTAATGGCATGGATCAAGTTATTGTCTCTAAGTATGTGGCAAACCCACTCTTAGTTGACGGTTTCAAATTTGATTTGCGATTGTACGTTGCAGTCACGTCGTATTCGCCCCTTGCAATATATGTATACGAAGAAGGGTTAGTACGCTTTGCAACAGTGCGTTACCAGAAGGGCTCTAAACACTACAAAAATTTGTGCATGCATCTGACGAACTACAGTGTCAACAAGAAAAACCGTTACTTCGTCCATAATGATGATGCAGACATCGAAGACTTCGGAAATAAATGGTCGCTCGGTGCATTGTTGAGGTGAGTTTTTCCCAATGTACGATCAACGCTAAGCAAAATGCCGCATATAATCTATGAGGTTGTCAATTCCAGGTATTTGAGGGGCGAAGGGAAGGATACAGCCGCATTGATGCTTCGTATAGAAGACATCATAATCAAAGCTTTCATTGCGGTCGAGGATCCAATTAACCAAGCCTGTCGCCTCTTTATGAGCTCAAAGTCCAATTGCTTCGAGCTGTATGGATTTGATATAATCGTTGACGACACTTTTCGACCGTGGTTATTAGAGGTATTTTAGGTCGTTAGAATAAGGATTTAAAGAAGAAGGACTAATATTTTGATAAAACGGTGTTCTTCCCTTTGAGCAGGTCAACCTATCACCATCATTGGCTTGCGATACACCTCTTGATTTCAAAGTAAAATCAAACATGCTTTCAGATTTATTAAACTTGGCTGGAATAATATGCTGCGATCCAACAAAGCGATGCAAAAAGGGGACTTGTGGAACTTCCATGTTCACTTCACCCAAGCATCCCACTTACTTCGTGGCCGCTCAAAAGTACACTAATGAGGAAAATCAAACCCTCCCTTCGATAGGTAAGCTTAATTACCTCATTTTGCATCCATAAAAGGACATCACAATAGCTCTCGTTTGCGTCATCATTGATGGGCCACCACCTTCATAAGCACTGGAAGGTTTGAGAACCAGAGTTACGCCCAGCTTCTTTAGTGTGCTTGAGAATGTCACATAAGTGGACCTAAGAAGCTCCGCCCTTCAACTTGCTATCCCAAACTTGATCCATCCGCGCAGTACTGTTGTGACACATAAATCGTAAATGATCATCTTCTCTGCTGTAAACAGATCCGGTCTCGTTGAATACAGTTTTTTGCATGTATTTGTGGAAACAGATGATCAATGGTCAGATTCAAAGATTGACAAATAAATGTATTTCTTGGGTTTATAAGTGTTCAACTTTAGAGCCTGATTCGAAGCACCTGCCAACAGATTACCGTTGATCGTCCCTTAATACATTGCAGGCATCCAGAAACCATCACGTTCTACTTGCGCTAGAGAACCGGATACATCTCTTCCAATGCATAAGATTCAGTCCAAAATCTCAGCTTCCTCGGAAGAGATGACATTAGAAGAGCAACAACTTGTGCGCCGTTTTCAGGAAGAAACAGCACGCTGTGGAGGGTGGCTCCGAATCTTCCCTTGTAGAGAGACGTGGACTCAGTACGCTAGTCTTCTCTACGGCAATAGCCAAGCAGAAATAATTGACATTTCCCTGCCACGATGGCGTTTCTCCATGGCCCCAGCTTCAACTCGCACTCCCATTGCCATAACCAGTGGTACAATACAGAGGACTGGCCGTCAAATCGACGAGGCCTTCCTCGTTCATGCTTCTGCCACAATGGCCGTTTCGGCCATGCAAAGGGCCAGTTCACTCAGGCTTGAGACAATGACTAAGACCGTTGACGGAGAAGTCACCTTAATTCATCCAAATCTCATGACCCCCAAGGTTAACATTGGAATGTTTACAGGCTTACCAATTCCAGGGAAGGGTTTACCCTCACCTTCAGATGAAGATGAGAACAGTGACGAAAAGCTTCTGGTTCACATGCCGCCACTACATGCCGATGACTCAGATGCCCTAATACCAATTCACAGCCTAACTACAAGTGTTCTCTCTGAGTACCTGATGATTGGTCTTGGATTCAATCTTCAAGCCCCAAGCACTAAAAAAGAACAGGCAAATCGTGTAACCGCATGTTATTGCCAGGCTCTGGGGCGACTTCCATTTTACCACAGGAAGATCGGGACCCTGCCTGTGTGCATACGGGGTGTTTGTCTGTTAGCGGGATGTAGTCACCAATCCGGGGGACCACGTCTTTGTGGAATGTGCGGCAACGAGGACACCGCTAGTCCATATGACTCTTATCATGCCGCCTCAACATTTGTAAACCTTCTCGATGCAGAACACGTGGGTCAGCTTTACAAACAACCAAAGAATGAAGTTCCCATTAAACCAATGACTCAGTATCAAGCACGAATAACATTTTCCACCTATCTTTCAAGGATTTACTCTCGCTTTAAAGCACACGTCATGGCAGAAGATAAAAAGCAGGAATATGTAGTTTCGAAGAAAGCCGATAAACAGGCTGATCTTATTTTGCGATTTTTGCAGAAAGCTGCCCTCAAATTATCTCCACAGGCAGTCAAGTGGTTTTACAATGTGCATAACAATGATGCTAGTGTTCAAAGGATGCTGAAACATGGTGTCTTTCAGGTTCCAGATTTTCCCACAAATTCAAGATTAAAAACAAAGAGGAAGATTTTAGTTTCCTTGCTAGATAAATTTATAAAAATCTATGACCATGAAACCGCACTAGGCTGCGTGGAAGAAGGATCTGGAGAAGGTGATGGAAGCGGCGATGCCGATTTTTGCCGATTTATAAAAAATGCTACTGAGAACGAACTTGAGGTGATCCTGAGTCAGTACACACGCACCTTCCATTCACTGAGCCTTTTCACCCGGCAGCCTTCGAAGTATGTGGTCCTACAATTGGAGAAAAGTGAGATAGCATCTACGAACTCCAGAATAGAAATACACACCAACCCACACAAGCTCTGCAAACGAGGAACTGCAGCATCGATCCAGCGTTTAGCTGATGTGCCAAGGGAGGCTAACAACAAAGTGAATGGATTGGGATCGCATGAGACCCAAAATAGACGCATTGGAATTGCAAGTCCATTGTCTCAGTTCAAATCCAATGAGAATCAGCATCTTCGAAATTCCACAAAAAGTGCTATTTCAACTAAACGTAGCAGGTCCACCAAGTTCAGATCCTCGGTGGGATGCACCGGAAATAACAAAGATTCAATGCTGGATGTCCCCCCTTCAAGGTTTGGGGAGACAATTTTGAAGCAAACGAATATGACCAAAGTTGCTTCAAATGAAACTATCAATCTTGGCCCACTGGAGGGAGCTTTTAAGGGAGTTCTTCATGATAGCGGAAGTGACGTTTATTATGGCGGCTACGAAGGCCATGACTTTTGCGCTGTTGAGTGTTGCAATGTCCGCGAGAAATGTGCCTGTCTATTTGGATTTCTAAATTGTAGTGAGGCGGACGTATGCGATATTAGTTCGCTGGAGGAAAACTAATTTTTTGAACTTTTGTTCTTCAAAACTTAATGACTTATGCGCATTTTAAGTTGACTAGAAAGCGGAATTTCATATGGGAATTGTGGTGGTCTAGAGCTTCAAAACTTACTTTAGTTCATGGAATGAACAGCAATGAGGTTTGATTATCGGCGCGAACTTTACTTCGCCTTCCATTAACTATCAAAGCACTGGTACAAAAGGAGGCAAAATGTTCTTGTTAATTTCGCATCACTAGGAAGGCAATATGATTCTCATGCAGCCTATTGGGACGCACGAGATTTTGCTGCGGATAAGAAGAGGTATCACCTTGAAGATATGACGTGTTGGTGCCATACAGCTGAGCTAAGAAACTACTAACACCATAGAGACACCTTCAGTCGAATTCTCTTTCTTTTAAATGTTATGTGACATTTATTTTTTCTTAGACCCGAGTGGATCAACATAACCATAGTGGGGAGTAAAAGGTCAACTTCCCCTTGGCGTCGAGGGAATTGACCTTTCCCTCATGGTCAAGGATAGGTTTAGATTCTCGCCTCTCACACAAGAGGTGTTTTTAAAGAAATAGACGCATAATAAACTTGCTCTGGAGACTAATATTTTCGTATGGGGTTAATTGGTGAACTCTTGGGAATTGTTTGTTAAAATCAAACGCTACACAGCATTCCAGTATCTCTCACCAGCTGGCACTACAATGAATACATTTACGTCTGGTTTAATGGTCGTTTGTACGTGCAACGTCGGATTCCTACTTCATGGTTTCGGCGATGGTCCATTTCGGAGTTCCACAGAGGCTGACTTCGAGTCATGCCAGTACGTCGAGCATGCTGCCCAGATGACAAAGGAAAGTAAATTCCGTCGTAACTAACATGTACCTCATTTTTTTCTGCTGGATGCCAAACTGTAATGGAAGAGGAGGAAAACATGTGTATTTTACCGATGGGGGATCAAATGAAAATACTTAATAGAAGAACTGAAAAAACTACATTCGTTGTCGAATCAATCCCATAATATGAAGGAAAGTTACTAGTGCAACCAGATTGGCTCTTGCCGTGAAAAACATGGAACTTAATGTTGTACTAACTGGGTCTGTATGGGGACATTAATAAAGTGAAAATGCAATACTTCCTCTAAGTATTTGCAGCAGCGTAGATCCGATCTGTGAACAAATCGAGGAGAAGCTCAGGAGTGAAGTCCTGTCTACTTTCATACAACTGGTTCTGAGCTAGCTTGTCTTCTATTATGTTTAAATACGCATAATAGCTAGAACAATCCTTGTCCTTGTTTCCGGTTCCCATACACAACAGAATTCCCACAACCAATGCTGTCCTCATTGGCGAAGCTGCCATTAATCACCATAAACACATTAAAATCGACTGTTGGGAATGTTGGGTCATGGACGTGTCTCAACGACGCTTTTGGTTTGAGACAACCGATGAGGAAGTTTATTTTACGGCAAGTGCCGAAGACTAAAATCAACAAAGCGAAAGTATAGTGCATTCTGGTTGTTTGTTTAGCCTTTGATTTTGGCAAAGAGGAATTATTGATCTTCAGTGCCAACAATTGCGTTTTCAGGTGGCCCGTAAACCGTAGCTCAAATGTCCGAACGTTATACCCCTTTTACGATCAGGAAAGTCTCACAGCGTTATAGATCGTTCATGTAAAATTTTATTTGTGTGACCATCTGTTTGACTGGCGGGCACGTTTATATTTTTCCTGATCTTGTGCTCTCGAGCTGGCCTTCGGGCCAATTCATAGCCCATTTTCCTCCGTTTTGGCCTTAAATACACGTATTTATCCCTACATAGTGGGAGGTCTCGAGCACTAAAATTGGAATACGCATTACTCCTTTAAATATATTTTGTGGATGG
>UYWX01020519.1:0-40511 GCA_900622495.1 Hydatigera taeniaeformis | reverse complement strand
AGGGCACGGGCTGTTGTGTTTAGCACAGGGCTATGTTGACACTGCTTTTTCCGGGTTTTTTTGCGAACTCGGTGGCACTGCCTTTTTGCACGATAGTGTTCCTGTTCATCCTTTCTTTGTAGTTGCGTTCTGATAACTTTTTTAAACTTTTGCTCACGTGTAAGAAAGCAACTGCGTCGATTTATAACATTATTGGAATAAACGACAATGTTAACCCTTAATTCAGTTTCAAAGTATATTACTGGTGGGGATTCATCTATCGTTATTAAAGCTTAAGCAGAAGCATTTTTTGATGTAGCACACCATTTAAGTCGTTTTAAATATGATTTGGGTACTTGCTGTTCGACTGTCAGTCGTGTTGCTGTGTGTGAGTGCTGCAGCGGCATCGTTACTATCGCGCTGTCCGCCGTGAGTTGGCAGTCACCACCATGACCTCCGCTACCGACCCTGTCATGTTTTAACTTTGACCCCATCGCTGTTGCTTATGCGGTTGCAGAAGCTTACTCCTCCCGTTTACTTTGTAGCGCCACATCCAACTGGCCTCTATGCCACTATGTTATATTATGTTGTTTTTGCTGAACTCTATCATGATGCTGGGTGGTGACACTTCAGTTCAGTTCTATCAAGCGTTTACCTCGTTTTTTGAGCTAAAAGCTGGGACCAGAAACTTGTATAACTAACTTCAAAAAGGGCGGCTTAGGTAAACGGGTTTAGATTAGAATGCCTTACACTTCAAAGTATTGTTGGTTTTCATTTTCCTTTCGCTTTTTTATTTACAAACTTTTTCAAAGCATTTCCATATTCATTTGAAAGTCTTCGTGTATCGAAGTTAACTATGTTTCACAATGAACAATGTTGTCGTTTCAAATCGTGATCGCTGATTAGTCCTAGGGAACTTGATTACCAGTTGGCACAGTATTTGCTTCTTACAGTCTTAATGTTTCTGGTGTTTTGTGTCACACTGAAACCCGTATTAGGAACAGGGTATCTTGCGGAAAACAGCGAACTCGTGGATGACGGCGAAACCCAATTGTAATCTCATATTTGAGTTACACAATTCATTGTTTGAAGCGATGGAACTTCCTTATTTGGCATTTAGTAAGATGACACAATAATCACGATTTTAATTTAAAATAAATGCTTTAGCATTTTGGCTTTGATTATTTTTGCCAGAAAGGTTTCGTTCCTGCATCTCAAAACTAGTGGAGTCTAAACGTAAAAAGAAGGAAGGGATCAAGTGTTTGTTTAATCTTCGAGTAGAAGAGGCAATCAATAGGAACGTCTTTCTCTTTGGCTGAACTTTTTTATGGAAGCACTCTAAGTTCGTTCATTTGCATATTTTTGGGTCTGGTCATGGAGTAGGAAAAGAAGTGGACAACTGGTTTGTTATGGACTAGTCAAACGAAAGCTGAGTTGGAAATTATCAGTACGAAGATCTAACTTGAGCGCAACCATAGCAATTAACAATCGATTATGAATTTGAAAGCGCTGTGCTTATCGTTGGTTTTAAAGGGCGTTTAAGTTCATTGAGGCAAAAGTACCACAAATGATTGGCACCAACTTACACGACTGAAGTAACCTTGGTGGTTGCAGTGAAAGTTCGCTATCGTTTGAGGGTAGAAATGGACGCATATGCGTTGAAATTGTTGGTCGCTTTCCACTGGGTGTGTTTTTAGCTCCCATTGGTTTAAAATAACGTTCATTCGCCTTTCCATCATTATGTAATCAGTCATATCGCAAGATTGTTATTTGCCACTGATTAACTTCATTTCCTTTATTCACTGCATACACGATTAACCGAGGTTAATTAAAATGAGTGCGTGGAGGCAAGGGGATTTTCGGTCGCTTTGGTGATGCTCCTCGTAGTTGAGCTTTCACATGCCCCACTTTCTACACGTAGACGTATTGGACAGCGATCGTTTGTGTGGGCGGAGCCGAGTGTGCTGCCATGGGCAAAAGCTGAGTTTGAAGGAGTCGATGATATGATTGCGGTAGCAGAGAGTCTATGCGGCACCTACGAGTGGGGCATCTACGACATCCTCGTCCTCCCACCCAGTTTTCCATATGGAGGCATGGAAAATCCCTGCCTCACCTTCGTCACTCCCTGCCTCCTTGTAAGTCACACACATTCATTCACTGACATCTCTCTTCTACGCAGTTTCGGTACCTCAGGTAGGTGTCTTATTATTAGCATTATGATAATTGGTTGCGCCAACTCGTGCCGTATACAGCTTGGTTTGGATTAAAACATCAAAGTAAACTTCGGACAGAAATTGAATGGATCAGTTTGGCAACGGCTGCAGTGATGTTTTGTTTGGAAACTAAAACATCTGATCGTTGGTGACCGTTTTTCCCACCAAGTCCGAGACCCTGTTTGTGCTGCTCTTGGTTGTGCATATGATGATTACCCATGAAATGGTCAGCATTCTCGAGTTCTACTTTTTTTATTCATAACTAACTGGCCTTAGCCATCTTATGATTGTGTAGCCTTTTAGACCAGTATTGTGTGGTTCATGCTGCAAAAAGTTAGAAGTTGACGTTTTTGAAATAACACAAAATTATATTTTTTTTAGTGAGGGAATAATGATGAACTGCATTGGTTTTCTCGATGCATTAAATTAAAGGATTGTACCATAATAAATGTCTTCAAACTATCGAGCATGAACTATGCGGGACGTTGAAGGTGATATCTGGTTGGAAAATGGCAAACGAAAAGTTGAAATATTGGGAAGTGACCACTTTAAGTTGATTGATAAAAAAGGCAATTTTTTTGTGGCAGTGTCTACTGGACGTGTTTCGGATCATGCGTTGTACACTTCTTTATGTAAAGACTATTTCTTCTATGAATCCTTTTTTAGGACTTCGGCGTCCTCCTGAAAATTATGAGTTTTATATATTCTGTTTTATACCTGACGCTTTATATTGCAATTACAAGTGTCGCTTTAATGGAATCTGGAGATGAACTCGTTCTAGGTTCATTTCAAATGCGGGATGTAATGATCATTCCCTTTGCTGTGCTGGTTGGTAAACATGGTGTGTAAATTACCAGGGACAGAACTTTTGGAGCTATTTTCCTAAAATTTAACTAGTGAACGGGTTCAGGTACTGTACAAAGGAAAAAGGCGATTGGGCGGTGTTCTAATATGTACACTACACGAGAACAATAGATACTTACCACCACCTTGCTCGTTGAGTCAGGCCAAAGCCAGTTCATTCTCACTGCCTAGGCTGGGGATAGGTCGCTTACATCAGTTATCGCCCACGAAATTGCACACTCATGGACAGGCAATTTAGTGACCAACGCCAATTGGGAACACTTCTGGCTGAACGAGGGTCACACCACCTATGTTGAGGGTCTCATCTTGGAGCGCCTCTATGGCACAGACTATCGAGAGCTATTCATCGAACTAGGCTACGAGGAGCTGCTCGTTTGTGTGAGTTTTTCTTCCTACTACCTTTCATTATGTTTTCACTTGTCGTTTCCACTTGGTATGCCATTTTTTTCTGAAAACGCTTTAGCTAGAAGAATATAAGGAGGGGCATCCACTTGCAAAGATGGTGCCATGCCTGAAGGGCATTAACATGGATGACGCCTTCTCCATTGTGCCTTATCAAAAGGGGTCGCTTTTTCTATACTTCTTGGAGAATAAGTATGGCAAAGGTGAGTTTGATTGCATATTTGTATCGATCCAGACACTAGAATATTCGATTGAATCGATCTTTTAATTTTTACTGATCGGTCGCTGTCACCCCTAAATAGTCCTCAGCCAACTTGATTGCGTCGATTAGAGTGTGGTGAATCGTTCACCCCTTAATCCCTCGTACCAGGATTTCTTGTTTCACTAATCCTTGTTCCTTAGCTGCCATACTTTCCTGGTTGAAATCGTATATATCGCATTTCCGTCGACACTCTGTCAGCACGCGAGTGTGGATGGAATTCCTGGCAGCTCATCTTGGGAAAAATGTTCTCCAGGAGATAGATTGGAACGCCTGGCTTTATCGAGCCGGCCCGATCCCCTGGGTGCCTAAGTAAGTCCCTCGCCACCTTTTAATTATCAAAAATATTTAATCCATTGAAAACACTCGTCTTTATTATTGGTATGAATCAGACCGAGCGGTCGCGTATTCAATCCTCGATGTTACTACCGCCAAAGCAATAGTTGAAACACTCGTCTGTGATACCATCATACGTCCTTAGGTTAGCTTTATCTTGGGTGACGATTTTGATATTCATTGAAATATGTCGACTGAAAACTACTAGGTTATTTCGGTAGTTCAACTTCCCTTCTTTGTTCGTGGTCAAATCGGATGATTCAGTGCGACTTCAGATAAGTAATTCTCCACGTTTCATCGCAGAACAAATCGAAGACTATCAACGGTCGTGGATAAGGTGGCCGAACGAATAAAGAGCACCCCTTTGGGTAGTGATGCCGAATCAGCGGCCTACGTGCGTGGTCAGTATGAGACAATGCTGCCGCTTCAGCGTCAGTTACTCTGGCGACGTCTGCTTAAATGCGTACCTCTTGCGCATGACAATCTCCTAGTTCTCAACAATATGCTCGCATTGTCTACTTCCAAGAACGCCGAAATCCGTTTTTTGTTAGTCTCGAATCTATTTTTATCCTTTAAGTTGAGTAAAACGACTATATGCCAGTAGATTGTGAATAGTGCGTAACACCACTGTGTTAGCTGGAGTAAAACCATATCTGCTTATAGGTGGTCGTTGATTGTCCTTTATTCGCAATACCTTCCGGGTGTGGACAGCGCTCTAAGGTTCCTCAACAGTCAAGGACGAATAAAATACACAAGACCACTTTATAAGTAAGCTCAACACTTCGTGCATAACGACCGATCTCGATCACTCCCACTTTATCCTCTGTTTGTAGAGCGTTGGTGGCCTGGCCGTCCATTAAACAACAAGCGATAAACAACTATAAGGCGAACAAACAATATATGCACCCCACGATCGCGAAACTGGTAGAGAAGGACATCGAGCTCAGTCAATAGAACCGCTGAAGCTACACCAGTAACCCGTCTTTCTCGTTGTGATTGGCATCGCTACTAGTCTTGTTGCTTCTATACAACTTATTCGCTTCCACTCCCACCTCCTACTCTCCAGCGCCAGATCTAAAGAGTCAGCGAAAATTAAAGCCAACATACTTTCCTGCTCTTTAACGTCAAATGCTTAGCAAGTACGCAGTGGAAGCAAATTGACCTAGAACCTAATTAAATAAATACTACGGAAACGCATTTTCCTTGCCATGACTTGTGACAAAAACGACTACCTATACCGGGGGCGAGTAGCTTACCAATTCTAATGTGCAAAGGGCGAAGAGATAGAACTGAACACAATACGCCGCGAGGTTGTATAGAGGATAGAGGCGAGATCCCACGGGACTAGTGATCATAGTAGAAGTGGAGACCCAAGACAGTGGGGAAGTGCTATCCACATAGTCAAAATGTATTTACACCACTAAGACTCCAGAACTTCTTCAGTGTACTTGTTTTTATCCGTACCTGCGAGTTTAGCGGCAGCTTTCCTTTCTAAGAGGTTACGTCGATCCTTGTCGAGTTTCAGCTTAGTAATAACAACCTAAAAATAGGGACCCATGAGGAGAAAAGCGGGCTACTCACATTCGATGGGTGAATATTAACTGGAACGGAGACGCCATTGCTCTTATTACACTGGACACGTTCAATGTGAATCACAAATTTCTTTCTGTACACTTTGATGACTTTGGCGGAGGAATTCTCCTTGCGTTCGCCCCGTACAATTTGCACCTCGTCTCCGCGTCTGATCGGCACACTACGCACTTTGTACTTAGTACGAAGCTCCTTCGACAACGGGGCACTCATGAGACGACGCCTGATGTGGGATGGAGCATTAAAGTGCCTGAAACGGGATTTTCGACTGGATGAACTGACAGCCTTATTGAACTTCATGTTCCACACAGCCACTTAAAGAATCGCTCGAATGACGATTAAAACAATTGCGTAAACCTTAAGTCAACTTTCAACACAAGAAAACAAAGGGCAAATATTCGTTTAACTTAAATGACGTTATTTTAGTTAAAAATAAATTGCCATAATTAATGTTAAATTATTTTACAATTTACAATTTAATGCATTGAAATAAAATGTGTTTTGCAGACAAGTTAAAGTCTTTGGAAAACTATAACTATGTGCCCGAAATACAAAACATTAAATTACCTTTAAACATTGAAACTGTGCTTGCATCGCTTATACTGTAATGCCTTATTATGTGACTACCCGACGTTTGACGGTCACTTGAGAATTTTTTGGCCCCTGTGCAGGTGGACTGGCCTTCAGGCCATGCTCAGGCCTTATTTGCCCTGTCGCCTTCGGAATACATGAATTCAACCTCACTAATGCCTTCTTCCACCCTATGGGAAGGCTCGGGACGCTACAGCCCTCATGCTTCTCGCCTCTCCCATATAAAGGCTCACTTAAACACTAGTATATATTACAGAGAAAGGCATTAAGTAGAACTAACTAAATGCATTCAAGGAGGAGTCATGATTTTACATTGGCCTTATCCAAATGCCAGTACTACAAATAAGGGCATGATAAATACTAAAGTGTCAACCATCAAAATAATAATCAAATAAATAGAAAATCACATTTCCCTTGTCATTATTTTTAGTGGCAAAAGTCGCGCTCTGCCCGATACAAATTTTTTGCTAGCCATTTCATGACGCGAGCACTCTGTGTCACTCATTTATTCGCATGAGACTAAAGAAATGCATATAACCTTCTCGATACTCTCAGTTGGGTTTGGAGTTATGGGTGGTTGTAGGGCAAACACCATGTACAGAGATCGTAATATTTTGTTCATGTGGCCACCTGGTGTTTGTCTGGCCCTTGTAAGCGTGAGCTGGGCTTCGAGCTAAGCTCAGTCGTAATGCCCCACCTATTCTTAGAATACATGCATTCAGCCTAAACTAATACCTTCTTTTACCTGTTGGGAAATCTCAAGAGGCTACAGGGATCTCTAGACATTTGAGCATGGGCATAACACAGTTGTTTAAAATAGTTGGATTGAATGTGGTCTTTAATGGAAGAAGGTTCAGCGCAATCTCATGGCGAGGAGCGCAAAGAGACATCTGCAAGCTTACAGCGGCTTTTTGTCTCATCAACGCTCTCCTATTCCTTTTTTGTACAAGATACTTGTAAGAGCTGCCGACCTATGTTCTTGTCCTTAAACCTCAGGCTTCAAGGAAGGGTTAGTCGCAGATGATTTATTTGGCATTTGTTGCAGGAAGAATGGGGATTGGGATGCAGATGAGCCGAATAGGAGATATCAACTGGAGAGAGACTCCTCACTGTCTTCGCGCACGTTATTCGCGTTTTTAATGGGTTCCCACCTCTCTCCTATAAAAGTCAACTTAAACAAACTAATATATATTACAATGCCTGCTAAATATTCCCAAGCAGATCCTTCAATGAAGTGATAGGTTCAAGGGCCTGAGGTAGACGAACGGACGGGTAGAGAAAAAACAGGTTTCATTGTGCCAAATGGACTGTACAATTTCCAAACGATGCCCTTTGGGCTTCGCAACGCGGCAACTACCTTCCAGCGTCTAATGCAGATGGCATTGCGTGGTCTATTCCCTCTCCTCGTGTTTGGGAGAGACAACAAACAACATAAGCCCAACCTCCGATTAGCACTTGATCGCCTTCGGGAAGCGAGTCTGATGTTGAATCCGAAGAAGTGCAGTTTTTCCAAAAGTCGGTCACGTTTCTGGGGCACACAATCTCTGCAGACGGGATGGCGGTCAAGGAAGACAGAACAAGGAAAGCAAGGACTTGGCCAACACCTACAAACCAAACGGAACTTCGCAGCTTCCCTGGTTTGGCTAACTATTACCGGCGTTTTGTAAAAGGGTTCGCCAAGATCGCAAGTACCCATACAAGTTGACAGGGGAACAGGCAAAAAAGGAGTTTCGTTAAAAAAACGAACACGCGGAAGCGTTTAAGGAGTTGAAGCGCGCACTCTGCGCCGCACTGATCTTGTCTTTACCAAACTCTAATGCTGAGGCTCCTCCTTTCGTGCTGGATACAGACGCAAGCGACGAGGTGGTGGGCGGCGTCCTATCCTAGAAAGACAAGGACGGGAGAGAACATGTGATCGCGTATGCCAGCTCACGTCTCAGCAAAAAATTAAACAGAAGAGTGCAACGGAACTGGAACTTTTCGCTATTTGTACGATGGTCCGACATTTTAGGCACCACTTGATATGAAAGCAGTTCGTTGTGAGGACTTACCATCAAGCACTGACATGGCCGAAGACGGTGAAGTAGATCGATAGTTCGGTTGAAAGGTGGTATGAGAAGCTTCAGCAATATGATTTTATAGTGCAATATAGGAAAGGAAGCTCTCACAGCAATGCGGGCCCGCTGTCACGGCGACCCTTATCACCGTCCACGGATGGCAACACAGTAGATGCGCTGTTACCGAGCGAGTCCACTTCCCATTACTGGAGGACTATGCAGAGCTCCGGCCCCGATACAGCTTTAGTCTATGAAAGACTGAGGACGTCCTTAGCCAAGCCCACAGTTAAGGAGATGAGTTTGGCGAGCAAGAGAGCCAAGCAAATTTGGCGGAATTGGAAAAATCTCTCTTTAGAGGATGATATAATGTGGTACAAAGACGATAATGAGGCAGGTTCTAAGCGTCTCGTATTACCCGGCTCCTTGGTGCAGCCATCACTGTTGGAATTGCATGAGCAACTTGGCCATGACGCCTCTGATTTTTGCCGCGCATGTGTCACATGTACCAGCTTAAAGAACCCAACTAGCACGGAGGGTAGCTCCTCTGCAGTCGATGTCCACGGGCTTTCCAGGAGAGCGAGTGGGCACTGACATCATAGGTCCTCTTCCCACGACTTCGAGAGGAAACTGTTATATTTTGGTGATGGTAGACTACTTCACCAAAATCGCAGAAGCCGAGCCACTGCAGGCGAAAGATGTTGAGACGGTAACAATGACATTTTTCAACCGCTGGATCTGCCGACACGGCGTGCCTGATTCCGTACATAGTGACCAAGGGGCGAACTTCGAAAGTTGTCTCTTCAAACAGCTATGCAAAGCATTTGGAATCGGTAAGACGCGTACGACGCAATGGACAAGTAGAGAGGACAAATCGTACTCTCGTCGACTTATTGAAGGCCTTTACCAAAGGGGTGCAACCCGATGATTGGGATCTACATCCAAGACGGGCACCCCTTGTCTACCGAGCCTCTGATCACACCTGAACTGGAGTCTCACCATTCAAGATTCTCACGGGCCGTGAAATGAGAGTTCTTTCGGACATTTTGCTTCCTCGTAAGAAAGTGGCAGGGGATAATACGCCTCAGTACGTCTTGCGACTAAAGGAAAACCTCAGAAAAATGTTTGACGCCGCGCGCAGGCAGATGAAGAAAACATACGCTGGGCAAAAGAGGTCCTACTATAGACAGAGCCAAAAAAAACGTCTTTAAAGACGGCGATTTGGTGCAAATGTATAGACCAATTCCCCCGCTAGGAACCCATCGGAACCCTATTAGATAGTCAAAGTCCTGTTGCCCACGAATTACCTTATTCGGGATGCGGAATGCGACCTCAAACAATACATCATAACAAGATTAGGCCATATACGGATCCGCTCCCAGTAGGTTATGAAGACGAAGTCCATACGGTATCGAAGAAAGAGTATCCGTCCGATGGAATCCCACCGGTCAACACCGGAAGCGGTGCTCGAGAGAGAAGGGGCTGTTTAAGATATATTATTTTGTTTAAGTGTAGCTTTGTAGGTAAGAGGCGGGGATCAAACGTGACCGTAAGTCACGTGCGTGAAGTTGGCGAGGAGTCTCCCTCCGTTTCATATCTCCAACTCACCCATACTTTCTAATAGCAATGTCTAATAAAGCGTCTGCAACCAACCTCCTCTTGAAGCCTGAAGACCAAGGATCAGAGGGTAGACAGGCGGTTACTACGGGGACGTCCTACAATTGCATTAACGAATTAAAGGATACGAGCAAAAGGGGGATCTAATATGCGTACCAAAGTAGCGGTCAAACTAACCTTGCACCTCTCCTTTACAGAAAACAGTGGGAACCGAATAATTGTAGCAAGGATCGTACTTATTCGAGTAAGTTTTTCCCATTCAAAATATCATTGATTTCACAAAATTTGTTGTTACAATTCGAATTTTTTCGAATATTACAGACACTTTTCTTATTACTTTGCAATATTTTTGCTTCCTACAGCAGTCTTTTTCAGTCTCTAAAGCACGTGATACAGTGCCTCATCCCAACGGTATGTTTGTTTTAATACATCTAATTGCACTTACATGCATCGTGCCGTCTAATTTTCACTGGCGGTCGTATGGGCGTTCTGCGATACTTTACCAAACAGTAAGCCAATGGGCGCTCGTGCGTCCGTTCTCTTTGTCACCATCGCAGGTATATTCATTTGGTTTGTCGTATTAACAGTAATGCTTCGCCTGCGAAACTTAGCTGTTGTTTACAGATATTTATCTGACAGCTCTTTTCCATTTTTTCCACGCCACGGTTTCATTGGCTCTTTTTACTCCTACCATCCCTTCACTTACCCAATGCTCCACTAGTCAGTTTCTGATCTGGCTGGCTTTTTTGATTTTCTTGAATCTTATCCACTATCCTGTGTTGATGTGGGCTGTATGTGCTTTGGTCGATTTTCTACCATACTTTCGTTTAGACTATTGTGACATATAAAAACCCGGCTTTACTTTTCTAACGTATATTTCTACCTCCTCATTCAGAATGGTTAGCTTTCGCTACGTGTTCGCTACAGTGGTGATTGTGTTTGGCTCGTCGTTTCAATTTGGTTTTCAGACTGGAGTTATTAATAGTCCTCTCCCGGTAGGCTTTTTTTCAATACTTACGTGA
The DNA here is from genome assembly GCA_900622495.1 of Hydatigera taeniaeformis. Classification (NCBI taxonomy): domain Eukaryota; kingdom Metazoa; phylum Platyhelminthes; class Cestoda; order Cyclophyllidea; family Taeniidae; genus Hydatigera; species Hydatigera taeniaeformis. Next base: position 29,584 of record UYWX01020519.1, on the reverse strand, counting down.
TCACTTAGCTAATTGAAAAATTTATCGTAAACATATGTGAAGACAGAAGCGGTACACCTTCTTCAGAGTTTGTTCAGGCAATGAGCAGCCTCGTTGTTGCTGGTTTCCCCATAGGCGGAATATTCGGCGCAGTGTTCGGCGGTTCCGTTTCAAATAAGATGGGGCGGTGGGTTTTTTGCATCTCTTAAAGTTGCAACTACTGTGCAAGAAACCACTTAGTGGTCATTATTAATATCACAAAGTAAATAATAATAGTATTTTTCAATTCTAGGAAGCTGTCACTTTTTATTTTCAACATTCCCATGGCCGTTGGGTCTCTCTTGATGATGGCGTGTCAGGCTGCTTTTAGCTTTGAAATGATCATCGTTGGTAGAGTGCTTGTCGGATTTGCATGTGGTAAGGAGCCTTCATCTTTTTACTATTATGTTTAGGCGCTTTCACCGGAATAGCACCAGTATACCTTGCGGAAATCGCTCCAATCAATATTCGTGGCATGTCAGGAATAATGCACCAATTGGCCGTTGTTAGTGCCATCTTATTTTCGCAAATTCTCGGTTTGAAAGAAGTAATGGGATCAGCAAAACTCTGGCCTTATCTCTTCGGTTTGATTTCTTGATGGTACAGACTACCTTCTAGGGCTGACACTCATACCTTCAATCGTCTTGCTTTTGTTATTTTGGATCTGTCCAGACAGCCCTCGCTACATTCTCTTAAATAGTCAGGATCTCGAGGGCGCGAAATCCGCCCTTTACTGGCTTAGAGGCGATGCAGAAGTCGTTGATGAGGAGATTGCAGGGCTCTTGGCTGAACAGGAGGACGAAGGCGAGAACCGTACTGTAGTTTTCACTTTAGTCTACCATTCGAGTACTTATAGAACTTCCCTTTGAAAGACCTCTTTCGCATCAAAGCCTTGCGTTTGGCTCTCTTCGTTGCTGTTGTAGCCCACTTGGCCCAGCAATTTTCTGGAATCAATGCGGTAAGCTCCGTAACCTGCATGTTCTTGAAGCCGTGCACTAGACTTGAGTGGCTTACTTACTGTAGGCTCTCTTCTACTCCACTTCGCTATTTGAGAGTATTGGGCTTACTTCACAGGCCGTGTATGCGACTTTGGGCGTGGGCTCAATGATTGTCGTGATTACTGTGGTTTCTGTTTTCCTTATCGAACGTGTCGGTCGACGAAACCTCTTTATAGGTGGGCTTAGTGTGATGCTTTTCAGCGCCGTCATCATCACCATTGGCTTGGCTCTTCGCAGTCACGCCTACGGTCTTATCTATCTTGCCATCACTTTTGTCTACATCTTTGTCGGTGGCTTCGCCATTGGACCGGGTATGTGGTTGTGTTTCTAAGCTTACAATTTTGATTTATTTCTCCAGGATAGTATAAGTTGGAGCTTGAAATCTTAGTATTGGTCCCGTTCAATTGTCGAATCGGATTCACCTACAGGTTCAATACCGTGGTTTGTGGTGGCTGAGATGTTTGTACAGGAGACACGTGATCCCGCCATTGTGATCACAGTCATCGTCAATTGGCTTGCCCAAATTGTTATCAGCCTGGGATACCCTCCGCTTTTGGCAAGTTTTATCACTTTTTCCATGATAGCGCTCTCCTTAACCTTAGTAGTAGCAGTAGTAATAACTTGGAATTCTTAATTTAGTCAACTGAAAATATAATTGACTTTGGATTTTAGGCCGGCTACCAATACTCCTTTCCCCTAAGACAAAGTTATTACGCTGCACACTTCAGGTGGACGATTCTTCATTGGATTTTTGAGCCACCATGATACACTTCTATGACTGTCCACAGCTGCCTCGTAACAGCGATTTTCACCTTCCAGAAATACCTAAAGGACTTCTCATTCATGCCGTTCATTGGTCTGTTGGTGATCTTCATCGCTCTGCTCTACTTCTTTCTGCCAGAGACGAAAGGCCGAGCCCCTAGTGATGTTCAGGATGAATTTGTGCGCATGACCGGTGGCGCAGGGGACGACGCCACTCTTGGCTCCTATACTCGCTCCCTCCCCAGTGAGAATGGCGACAGTGAGTGACTCTATAACCTCTTGAACAATTTAGTCGAGTTTAGCCAGTTAAGTTTTCCACTCCTCACTCCGAGTGGAACCTTGCATGCTTTTCGGCATATCTTTTTGCTGTCCGAGCTGGAGAATAGTGTTGCAGGTGGATCTAAGTCCAACGTTCTCGAGTTTGAAATCATTTTGTGCTATGTGCACCCTTTACGGTTGGCAAAAGGTTGCTATGTTGGGTGAGTCAGGACTGAAGTACAACACCTAGTGTCGCGTGCATGGCACCGCATTATCGCATCATGTCTCCGTTTATTCTCATCTGTCACGGCACGACGAATTGAATGGTTTTCTGTGCCTAAACTGGTGGTTGCATTGCATCACTTGTCTGAGCATTTTTGCCGAATTTGACTCGTTCTGATGCTAATTACACGATTCTGATTTAAATTTTCCAGATACGACGAAATCCGATAAGGTCGAATTCTAGAGTCTTCCTGCCATCTCACCAAAAAATGCTTTTCACTACGTGATCTTTGCTTCTTCAGAGCTGTTGTATTTAATACTTTTTTCTAAATAGATTTATTGACTTTAATAAAGTACTTAAGCATGACTCAGCTTTGTGAAGGCGGCCCCTTTACCACCAACTACCCTAAGGCGAAACGGTCATCTATAAAGTTCAAACCCAAGCAGCCGTACTGTCCTCGCTTTGTTCACATGTAGGCTTAGCATCCAATATCCGTTACCGCAATGCGAGGGGTTCAGAGAGTAGGCTGCAATTGGACTTTGAGCTACCGCATTTGCAATCACGCGTCTCGAATTCAATTTATTCCCAAGCTTTGGCAGTCAAGGCGTCAACCCCACGAGAAGCGCATGGGAGGCGTCAGGTCTGTTAACAACACAAACCTTCACATATTAAAACCACCCCGAATGGGTTTCGTTATTGAATCTCGTGCTATTGTGCGGGTTTGCAGTGAGCGAAGATTATTCAATCGCAATATAAAAATAGAACAATGAAGATGCCTGAGTTCGCAGTGAACTTTGTTTTCAAAACTAGGACAAGCGACTACCAAGTCCTCACCTTGTTAGTAATGAACAAGCAGAGGGGTCTTCACAGCCAAAAGAGTGGCATTAAAGGAAGCGGTATAAATATTGCAAAAAACAGTTTTATCACAGTCACCGGAAGCAACACCTGGGGACGTCCAAGGGGCTATTCACGCACATGAAAGAGAAAGGAGTGGGAGGTCTCCCGTATGGGTACGGAGGAGGTGCAGGTGGGTGCTGTTTTAGGCTCTGGAGCAGGATCTTCTGCATCTATAGATGGTAGTGGTAGGAGGTGAACGAATCCACGAACGAAGAAGTTGCCCGTTCTAGTAAACACTAATGATCCTCTTAGCGACTGCGCCGCATTGCTGTGAGATGAGCCGCTAACTTCAGTTTTCTCAACTGGTGTGCGCCTGCCCGTGAGTAGCTAAATGAGGGGAAAAGAGCAGAACTATGTTGGTTCTAACCACGCAGACTTTCATCCGCTCGGAACTGCACCACTGACCTCAAAGACATTTTCAATGATAAATTGAGTTTAACGTCTATGCCGGTCAAAAAGGAAAACGAATGAGTGGAAATACGGAAGCTTACACCCATCTGTCCTCCGAGACATCCACTCAGAATAAACTCAGTGCCCTCGGGCAAGGGCCTGGAGGTGGTGAGATATTTACCACTCTCATCTGCCTCAAAGACACTGAGGCCTATCCAGAGACGGTGCATCACAATTCCGTGCTGCAAGTTCGCCATGAGAGCAGCTTCAGTGACAAAATCAGCCTTCGTTTCGGAGAGGTCTACACAAGCTCTGCGAGAAGCATCTGTAATCGGAGGTTTCAAACAATAGGTTTAGCTCCATGGCCTTAGTAAAGAAGGGGACAGAGGGTGGGATAACGCACCAACGAATGGGCTAAACTGCTTGGCTAAAGTGTCGTGCAGGTTGTTAAAAAATTGATCATCCTCTATGCCACCAAACATCTCCAAAGGCATGCTTGCGGGTAGGTGCGCTGGGACATGCGTTGCCATTGCATCGACCATGGAGGCATTACGACGCGAAGGCAATGACGGTTCCTTGCTGGCAGCTGCAGTTGTACGGCACACTGGACACTCCTGTGATGTGTAGACCGGCACATCGTCGTGAAAGCGCTGCACCAGCTCTGATATCAGCAATAGTAAAAGTGTTAGTTACAGTATGTTTAAAGGCGACATTGATAATGGGAGGCTATAAAGAAAAGTTGGGACTTCCAGATTCACCAGAACAAAATCTAGACCAACAAAAACTGCACCTGTTGCATTTTAAAACGACTGTTATGCTCTAAATCAGGAAGCTTGGGTGCATCAGATTGTCACTAGAACAAAAACATCTTGGGATAGCCTGCTATGCTGATCAAGAACAGACCAAGGTGATACGCAACCTGCACAGATTAGTCTCCCATTAACAATTTGCCTCCTTGAAACTAAATTAGTGCCTTTCGCATTAGACTCCCAGAAATGACAAGCTGAGAACAGGAAACCGGGGTGGGCATAAATGGAGGGGGTTCCGTCATCCTGAAAACGCGTAGTGGACATATAATCACCGCACTGTACTGTGTGTACTTTTCCATAAATCGGAATACTTAGAAGTTTTATGTAGTCATTTGCCACCATAATCCGCTTCAGACACACGCAATGCCATTTCACCCACTTATCTTGACGGAAAGTTTCAAATGGTCTAGAATGTGTGTCAACCTTTCTAAGTAGGAAAAAAAATAAAGTAGGTCTTCAGGGAGGCAGAGGTCTTGATGGGGCGGTTCAAAGTACAATCAAGTTAATAGTTTGCCTACGTGTCCCTGGTGTACCAGGAGGGTGAGGGTACAATAAGAACCTCCAGGAGAATTGAGGATGCCAGATTCCATTTATGCTCTCTGGATAGCCTGGTCGTGAAGAGATGTCATATAAAGTGCAGTCATACGTACTATTGATAAATACGATTCGAAGAGGGAGTTAAAAAAAAGCATGAGGCATTAGAGCAAGCATACGCTTCTGAAGTTGTGAATGGCCTCAATAATTGTTGTAATCAAGACTTTATCTACAAGATCATATGGGCCTGGCTCGCGAGTCAAAAAAGCGTTCTTGAATAGCGTCGCTGAGAACGAGGACGGAAGGGACAATGGTGGTACACTGAAGGCCTACGGATACTCAAAGATATGGACTTGAAATGTGAATGGGTTAAAACTTAAATTGATGAATCAAAATTAAAAAATTGTTTAATAAGCAGTTTTAGTTAGAGGATCATAACTTACGAAGCCATATTTTATTCTTCCAGAGGATGCTGGCAACAAATTGAGGACTTTTGAGGAGTGGGAAATACCACGGAGGAGAGAATGAATCTGATGGAAGGATGGGATAGAGAGGAACAATGCGACCACTGCGTAAATTTGGTAGGAAATGATTTTGAACGCTTGGTGAAGCACACTGGCCACCTGAGGTTGACACATTCAGCACCATTCGAGCAGTCCAACGTATCTGAATGCACAACAGTTAAAAGGGAATGTAAGCAGCATTGACAAATGAAGGACAGCATACCTGATGGATTTCTCAGTACTGGAGTCGTAAAGTCGAATGATGAATGACGTATTGGAACCTCAAGTTGTCCATGATAAGTTTCATGTATACCCTGAAGGAATCTATCCTACCAAACAATTTGCAAATATTTTGGTAAGCCTAACAGCTGGATTAGCAGTGCTTAATTCATGAACAAAATTGTATAAAGGACTAAATAGACAAACAAAGTTTTCGACTTCCAGAGTTAACGTTTTTGCGTAATTATTTGTCAGATAGGATTATAAAAAATAAGTCTCGAAAGTAACTAAAAGCCAAGTATGAACAGAAGTTGTTATGGTCCAGAGATTAATAACAAATAAAATCGCAAGACCTCTATCATATTCTCCAACAAACGTCCGAGGCAATGCGGTAGCGGCAGTGGTAGCAGGAGTTCATCAGTGGGGCGAGTCGCAACAGCAACGGGTGGGAAGTTAGCCTGTTTAAAAACTTCAAGGAGATAAATAAGAGGCAATCCCACCGAGCTCTGGCCCTGCGCAACCTCAGGCGCCTCAGAGGGGATGAGACCGACCAACATTCCATCAATGCTTGCGCCTTCACATTCAATTCCTGCATCTTCGTTAACTAAAAAGGAGGTCCACTGCGTAGCCAGAGAGAGAGCTTTCAGATTGTTCTGGACGAAATGGTTACTCTTGCACCAAAAAAACTGAACCTCCACCTCGATGCGATAGAAGCGACAGTGCAATGATGGTTGAATCACATTCTAGGAGAAGGAGGCGATACAAAATCATTGCTTTCACAATTAATATCAAATAGGACTCGAATTACAAACAAACGATTCAAATGACAGCCAAACAAACTCTTACCTTCAATTCTGGTGACAACACACTCTCCAGCTTAAACTGGAAGATACAATCAACGGTTGATTTGTCGGATGCCAAAGCTTCATGGCTGAGGTGAGGACTGAGAATGCGGATGGGTGCAACGATAGAGGTTAGGAAGCGAATTTCAATGCCAACCCTGGCACGGCGACCAATCACGACACGAGTCCAATTCTCCTCCCGCGTAGCGGCCGGTGCAACATCGGTAGCGAATTCAATGCAGAGTTGGGCGACAAGAGATTGAGGGTCAGGACACTGAGATGCTGAGGGATCATTGAACCAAGCGTCCCAGAAAGCACCCGAGTCCACTTTCAACCACAGTGTTCCACAAGAGCCATCGCCCTTGCAGTCCTCTAGTCGACAGTGAGTCGTGGCGTTCATGGAAGGTAACTTAAGTGGCAGCTGAAGGAAGAGGAGGAATAAGAGATATGCACTTAATAAACAAATATAAGTGGTAAAAGGCAACCCAAATGGTACCTAGGAAACTACTATATACTCATTCTGATACCGGTCGGGTAGACATTTTCTGTCGCCGCATTTACTCAGGTTGGTTAAGCGATCAAATAATCACTTCATAAAAGGAGGAAAGGCTGGACCTGCCTTCTGCTTGACATTAAGCACATTGGGAATTTGAAGGAACTGTCCCAGGAGCAGATTGTACTTCTGCAGAAATTTGTTAGCGCTTAGAGTGGCCTGGAGAGAGATGCGAAGGATGTTGAGATAGGAATCGCTCTCGCAGGGGTGCCGATCGTGACTCATTTTCAGGGTCTCAGCGAGGCTGCAAGCATTCTTTCCCACAAAGAGCTGAATTGGTAGCCAACGCGTCTCGTAGGGATGTAAATCGACAATTATCTTAGGCAGGTAGAATAGAGAAGTGGGTGAGTTCATTTGGGGCTTCCTCAATAGAGCTTAACAATCAAAGCCCATGCTCGAAGTAAAGATTTAAAAATGGTGCACCTTAAAAGCTACGCTGTAGGGATGTTTGAGTTATACACATTGTGGCTGAAGAGATGGTAGTGAAAGCTATCCAATAAATCACTTCTCCTAAACAATTCGAGATGCTCTTAATGGTGACACGGCACAACAACCAAAAGTGTCAAATGTATGTTAGTTCTGAATTAGCGTCAACATATATCTTGCAGTATGCCTCCCAGAAGCATGCATTTAGCCAATCATTTTCCACGAGAGAAAGTGGAAATGAGAATACATCAACCACTTTTGTGAATGTGCAACATTCAACCATGCACACATCTGAGATCCGAAGAGAAGTAGTAGGGCATAAACTACGATAATCAGCGATGACAACAAGCTTTTTTGTATCACTGTTGGTCTGTCTCTGACTGTGGCTTTAATGGTTTTTCATGTACATACATGTACATAGACTCACATCGCATATGTTATGTTTGGTCTCTTGGTTGTTGAGACCGCTAGCCAATCGAAGACACGGTGAGAAGGAGGGAACAATAGTGGCCATACTGTCGAGAATGGATCCATGCGGGAGCCGCGTTACTCGATCCACTTGCTCGTGCGTGCAGGCTCCTGCAAGCAGGCAGAGACGCGGCAGCGGAGGACACATGCGAATCGGTGGAGGTAGAGCCATATGCGTCATCGTTACATGTGTCTTCACCCCACCTTCTATGGAATGGAGCGCTTCCTGTGGGGTTTGATAGAGAGTACAGCTGCTACTTTTGCAACCTTTCAGTGTTAATCGCACTCGGAATCCACCAAACGTGAGAAGAGTATAGGAGATAGCGCACACTCTCCACTAGAAAAACACAAGCGGTTAGAACGGAAACTAGTTTGTTTTCTTATGATCAGCAAAAAGGCGAACAGACCCTATCAGTTTCGAGCTCAGAGAGGTTGCAGGGCACGATGAGGCCAAAAACAAAACGGTTTCGCGTAGAGTTGGGTGCGAGGACGACTTTATCGGTATAGCCTCGAGCACCCGGTGTAATGCCGTAAGTAAGATAAAAGGGAACCTGCTCAAGTAGGCACCCTGAAAAGGGTTTAAGGATCACTTCATTCTAAAAGGCACCAAACGGAGAGGAAAAATTATGATAACAGAAAACGAGTTTAGCAACACTCTTTTTTAGCAAAGTGAATGGGAGAGTAAAACAATCATGCCTATAGAAGAGCAAAATACCAGATTAAAGCGAAGAGTTAGCAATGAGACGCACTTCGGGAGGTCCTGGTGCAGGAATAATTTGAACGCTTTTGACTGTTACTGTTTGGGCAGAAGAATCATCTGTATCTTCAATGAACTCAAAACACTACAAAAGGAGATGAAATATGGGAGCTAAGTCTGCATTGGATTGGGAGCTCTAACATTTAAGACGATTTATGGTTCCCTTGACCACTGAGATCTGATGTCGTAAAAAGAGCGCAGTACCTCTTTGTACAGCTTGACAAGCCCAAATTACCGATGTCAACTATTAAAAATGAATGTAGGACAATTGACACAAACACAAATAAGATTAAACATGCAATGCAAGCGTGATTCTTTGATGATGTGGGGATCAGCGTCGTATGATCATGTGATATAAGAAAAAAAATGTTTCAGTAACCATAGCAAAAAAAATACCATCGAAGGGATTCCAGTGTGACAGCTTCAGTTTAAAAATCGCGGCTAATTGCAACACACCGTGATTTGCATGGTTGAACATGTGACAACTGAATTAAAGTGAAAAGAAAAAAACTAACCACATCATTCAACTCAAGTGGTATGGTGAAGGGATTGTCAAAATCAACGTCAATATAGCCGAGGTCGTTGCACACCCAGTCAACGGTATCTACAAGACAGAAATCCTGGGTCAATGGACTATAATGCTTGAGAGCTTACGTTTGTAAATCACGACGAGAAAATGCCATCCACGCAAAAATGTGGAGCAATTACAACTAAAGGTACTGCGATGCAAAGGTATTCGTTCTACTTGCGCTTTAAGTTGCACCAGGCCTTCAATTTTCATGAATCCTGTTATCATGTCTGTAATATGGCGTTTAATGTGCCAATTGTGTCAATGTGTCCAAATGATGGAAGTCATTTGCAAAACAACAGGCGCACCTGATGAAGAAAGCTGAAAAGGATTGGTGATAAAAGTTGGTTGTCTTGAGAAGGTCTTTCGTCGGCTATAAGGGACTGGACGTTCCCAGGTAGCCTCCTCAAATGCGACCATGCCGGAGAGAGCCTCGTAGGACATACGTGCAGGAAGGCTGTGCGGTAGCGGTGTCTGAATGGACAGGCCTCTGGAAACGCAGATGGTCGGTGCCTTCATAAATGTTAGGTTGCTATTTCCAAACTACATTTTCTTTGTGTTAATAAATATTGATGACCAAATGACAGAGCATAATGCTTAAGAAAGTTACACAAACTTTTTGCATACGCAATCCATGGCACACTTTGAGACGACCTTTGAGGTTGTCAAAAGTGCACACAGCTTAGGTCTTTACAGCCACAAGCTTACCCAGAGGACTTATACAAACCCATGTTTCACAAACCATTAGCTGCATTTGGTGAATACTTTCGGGAAGATTAACCAAATTAAACCACTTTTCAATCTCGATATGAGTGGAGAGTTCCTAATTACTAAGCTCAAAACATTTATTTGCTAAAATAGCCATCAATATGACCTACAGTCCGTGTTCAAACAAACAAGCTAACCGTAACCTCACACAGCAGAATACTTCAACCCTAGAAGCTACAGAGAAGCCAACTCCAGGGCTCACTGACCTAATTATCTGCTTTCTATTCTCAACGATAATGGTTTTTCGCGTGTACTTAACAAGAAACGGTTATGACCATTAAATGAAGACATAACATGGGAGATAAGAATTAATGGAGCAGACGTTCAAAATCAGCCAGTGCTTAAACAGATCTTCTTTCCTTCATGAGGTTGCTCAACACAAATGAAGCCGCACAGAAAAGCTATCTACCAATTCTCGAAATTTCCTGTGTTCATCCCCAGGAGCACCGTCTGAGGTAAGTAAACAGGAAAAAAAACACCTAAGGCAATTTGGTGAAACGACAATAGGTAGTCTAAAGTGCGCTTGAGATGGGACTAGCCTACCGGACAATGGGCATTTTATCTACATGTAGTTCAATCAGCTCTGAGAGAGGATGTAGGGTAGAGCTGAGAGGTCTGCCGAAAGACGAACGAACTGGGATTCGTTCAGGCACCTCTACAGGATGATCAGGTGAGAACGGCAACCCATCAGAGAGATCTTTTGGAAGGGACGGCTGATCTACTGGCTTTGCTTTTGCCAGAATCTGAAGAATTTCAATGTAGCCGGACAAATCGGGTGCCGACAAGCCTCTGTGCCATCCGTTGATCAAGGAAAACACATAGCTTTGTGGGAAAAAAGATCAGGAGTAAGATGTGACTAAAAAAGATAATAAGGTTATAAGCACATTAATGCTAAAAAGAATCATTCAAAGTGAATTGCGACTTTAAGTATAGCCACTGTAATTAAAGGCACAACTTCAGAAGCCTCATTTTCCGTCTTACCCCAACAATCCAATACACTGTTCCCAATTAGCCTCAGCAATGGTGCCACTGGACTGTTCAACCGCCATACGAATCTTGTTAATACTCGAGACGAGTAACTGACGCTGCAATGCGGGCCAGCCAGGAGTGGAAGAAGAGGTGGTGGCAGCGTTTTCACGGTCGACAGCAGGTGAGACAAGAGAGCAGACAAAAGCCATGCCAATAGGATTATCAAAAGCACGACGGAAACCGGAAGGAGAGACATGCAACCGGTAGGCCTCAGTGAGATAGGAAGAGCCAAGGTAACTTGAGATGAAACGACGGATGAAGGCGTAGCAACTCTCCGAGACACGAGTTAGAGAGGGTGGAGGGCGGGCGTGCGGAAGTGGGTAGACATCATATAAACTGTTCTCCAACATATAATGCAGCAGACCTGCCTTGTGGCGCAGGCCCAGACGTACGTAGAGGTTGGCCAGCACATGAAAGCGCTCGAAAATGAAGGCATTCTGTAAAAACATGCAAGATGAATAACGATCCGTGGTGGTGTATTGACGATGAGATCGAAGGTAAACCGCTTTTTCAGTATTTGTATGAACTCCTGCTCAAGCCGGAATCACGAAATAAAATGTAGATGAAAGTCATTCTCAGCTTTGTGATAGAAATATGCTGCAAATAAGCAAAAAAGGCATATAATACTTAGGGTCATCCAAAACCTTGTTCCTCTTTCGCCGAAAGGATTGATTCACATAAAAATATATGCTCTTAACGATATTTAAATCGTGCTTCGAGGCACACCTATGCAATCCATTAATGATTCGCACTGAATGCCATTGCGAGTAGACAGCAAGAAGAAATGACAAAAGCAGCACAACACTATTTGAGTTATCGTTGCAGAAAATTAGTCTCATAAGAGACAGGCAACGAGTCCGAACAAAGCGAACCACTGCCTACTGCATGACATCTTGACAATCTTCAAAGTAACATAATTATCTTCATGAATTTCCTTCAAGGTGTTTAAATCAAGTCCGATGAAGGGTGAAAAAGACAAGATGTAAAACGAGTCATGGTGAAAAAAAGGAGTCATGTGAACGCGACTGAAGTAAATTCAAAGATCAAACAGGCTTTAGAAGCGCAAATTGCATTTTTAGCTACGAATAAACAAATGAGGTGATTGAATTAAGAAAGAAATTGCATACCCCTTGGGGAATCAGATCTGTTTGGAGTGATATGAGGGCACGAATAGCCTTGTTCCTTTTCTGCAGGCAGGGAAATGTAGACAATGGGTTAAAAAATGTTAGTTTTAATGCCCTAGCAACGAACACTGAAAAGAACTTACCGCAACAGTCACAAGATAGTCGGCGTTTTTATACATAACCTCAATCACACACCGCAGAACCGAAGAAGCCTAGACCGCAAATATAACATTGGAATACATTAAATGCCCTTTGACCGGTGGTTCTAATTGCCGTCGCTGGAAATGCGTAAGTGGGCTTACTTTGCGCAAACTTTGGATGGACTGAATTGCACGAAATAGAGCGTGAGATACGTTTTGCGGCAATTTTGAGTCCTGTTTCTTTGTGGTCGCCAGATCCAGTCCAGTGATATAATCTGAGTACAGAACACAAGTGGAGACTATGAACGCGTGTAAGAAAAGATTAAAAACAAAGCAAATATTGGCACCAGTAGTATCAAGTACGGGCGAGAGGAGTTCCGATGGTTTTTTAGCGCTGCAGCTGAAGAAGCACGGATCAATGAAGCGATTTCGACCGAAAACATCGACTTCCTTTAGGTAGAGTGCAGCAGCAAATCCAGTGAGAAGTGCTGGAACAAGTTAAAATACGTATTCTTAGTAAGCAAAAAGAGGGAGGATGTTTACTAGGTGATTGGGCAACCTACCCGATTGCCAGATGGCTGGATCGCTGCGAGAGGAGTAGCGTATGGCGTTGCGGTAGTACCACTGACCGACCTCAAATTCACCCAATTGGACAAACAGATCGCCTGTAAGCTTATTCATCCGACATAGGCGTTGCCGACTTTCAACAGAACTAAAATACAGATGTTTCAAGAGAATAGCATTGCGAATAGACTGCGACAGATATAATTACGACCAAGGTTCAGTTAAGCGCACCTTTAGCTTCTCCCAGGAATAATTCCCCATAACGATTTGGGAAAAAAGTCCCAAACAAATTCACCTATCATGCTAACACAAATAAAGTTTCAGCAAGGGGAGTGAAACGAACAGTCGGCACCATAGATTAAGCATTTTAGTTCGCAAAAAAACTTGATCCATGTCGGAGGTCCCACTCAAATAATGGTAACCAGAGATTAGTCCATGAAAGTGCTACTGAAAGTGTTCAAAATGAAATGGATTACATTTACCCGTTTCCTAAATGCTCAATTGTACACAGTTATCTCTTCAGGTGCACATATCAAGAAGTAGAGCTTGAGGTGACGCAAATCGCATCAACTGAGGGAGAGAGGAAAAAATTATTCCAGCTATAAGCTATAAATTACTAGAAGTCTGCTCCAAGATTGCTTCTTCACAGTTTTCACCGTAATGAAGACACAATGAGATGTATTAAAGTTTAAATTTCAGTAACTCAGTTGTAGGTTTCAGAAGGGGTGGATGTAGCACCAGCTGTTTGACTAAGCCAAATTCAGTAACAGATGCCCTTGACATTGTGCCTTGGCCAACCCAATCTTTCACGACAATACTGCACATTATGTTTAAGTACTACGCCCTCTTTAGCCTTCAGGGAATTCCTGATAAGCTAGAGCCCATATAAGCAGAAAGTTACTTCATTCGACCCCGTCTAGCTATAGAAGTCCACTTAACAGTACCCTGAACTTATTAATTCTGAAAGCTAATTTGTCCTCCTTGGACCCGATAGCTCATTCAAATGAAAGGAGCCAAAGTTTATCTACATCGAAATTCCGACACTGAGCCCGTGAGTTAGAACAGAAAGACTTCAAAATTTAAGTAAACGAGCAGCAAGAGGAAATAACTACAGCTACGTAAAAAAATAGGGTCCAAGAGGTTCAGTGAAAAGGGTAGGACTCATTTGTCATAAAGATCATCAAATACGCCCAGTTACACAAGTCGTTGGAGGCACACTTAACAATCCTAAGTGCCGCAAAGTACACAGGGGCTACTGGAATCGTACTCGGGAAAGAAGCTAAAGTTCCACAAACTTGCTGATGAGAATTGGTTACATTTGTAGCCTGAACAGTAACTCCCTCGGCAAGGGGGCTTTCTGTATTCTCGTATAGTTCCTTACAGAGACATCGAGTTACGGGAATTTCGGCTAACTGAAGTTATAAACTACTGAAAAACATTGGTAGCAAGCTCAAAGGGACAGGAAGGTACGATAAACTTACAGTGGTGAGCCAAATTGTGAAGCCCATTGAAGGGAAGAGTTCAATGGTTCTGACAAATCTCCACTGAGTTCCGAAGGTTTCATCACCTCGTCAATACTCACACCCACCAAGAAGGCAGATCGTCGCCCTGGAAAACTGAAACATTTGCCTTTGTGGGCGGGGACGACGACTGTGGGTGATGACGGTGGTGATCTTGACTGCGTGAAATGACTCTTCAGATAAGTTACGATGCTTAAACGCAGAGACTGAGCCTCACGTAAGAGAGTGTCGCGGAGAATATTGTGAAGAAGAGGACTGAAGCGATAATAACGTTGATACACCCCACTGCTGCTGCTATTGGTGCACGTTTGCATGCAGCTTTGTTCGTCTTGAAATCCATTTCCCGGTAGTACCACGACTTCACTGTATGAAGGCAGATCACTTGCCGACTAGGAATGTAAGCATGGTTATTTAATTCACGTCAGTAGAAAGAACACAAATAACTAAACTAAGCTCCAAAATAGAATGGATGTCTAAACCATTAACAGCAGCCGTAGAATGATGTCGAAGAACTCACATCCTTCAGTTTATTCAGCATTGCTTTGTTGGTTTTGGTAAGATCCCTGAAGCGAAGTTTGCTGTTTGATTCATTGTGAAGAATTATGACGAGGAGAGCTGATACCAACGTAGTTCTGAAATTCGCCTTAGTAAAAGCGATTTCAGATAATCAACAGAAAAAGACTTTCCAATACTACCGGAACGCGGTCGTGACAAATAAATAAAAAGATAACCAGGGCGAAAACCAACAAGCTTACGAGTAAAAAGCTTAAGATTCAACACTACATTCTATTTATTCCTACATCAATTAGAGTAGCTAAGGTAACGGAGGTGGCTGGTTAAAGAACAGCTTTCTAATGGCATTGACCATGAAAAGCTACTTGTAAATCATCCAAAATTTGTGTAGGAAACTTACAAGAATGGATGAGAACTGCTCCAAGGCCGATCGGAGATCAGCCTTTAATTCACACTGATTGAACATGATGACGCCAAGGAGGCGTTTATAGGTTTCGATAGAGCCCCATAAGTTTTCCTCAACCGAATAGTCGCTCTTGTATCGAAACTTGAGAACACATCGGTCACTCTGCGTACCTTTAAAAATGGAGTATGAGAACCCATACATGAGGTGGCAAATTAAAGCAGATAGCGGAACCAACCGTTTTGTTCGCAGGTTACGTAAGTGTAAAACAGACTGAACGTTTTCATTATCTCCTCATAACATAGAGGACCTCTCCATAGATCACCCTTTTGAGTGAGAGTTGTGAGTGTTGCATGCCACAATAAAGAGGTATCGTAGATGAGATCTTCATTCATATCTACGAAGAGGAAGTGAAGGGACCCATGACTTTAGGCAGAACTTAATTCTAAGAAGATAAATTGGTGCACTTGACAGCGATTGAATCCGATGCGCTTTAAATTAAGCACTCCATACTATTAGTGACACTTAATGGGAATGAGGATGTGAACTTATTTCAGCAATATCATACCATTTCTGCAAAAAATAACCCATGACTCTAGAGTGGACTGACCTCAACCGCACATAATTTGTTGACTACTCAGTTATATAGTGTAAAATACTTCTACACACTTCTGCAAATGATGATAAACAACCGAGAAAATTACGTAGATAATTCACTGCTCCCTGCTCAGAAAAATGGCAATGATTCCAAGAATAACCAAGTTCTAGGGCCCATAATGAACGAAAAATACCACAAACTACTAAGCTAATCGCCAATCCTTCCGCGAATGTATGCTTGGGTCCACAAGAAACATAAAGTGGAGTTATTACAGGTAAAGAAACAACTGATGATGAAGGCACACCTCAACCAGCGGCGTTCAGCCTGTAACTAAATGGGTAGAGGCAGAGCCTATCAGATTATTGACATGCTTATGTAACCTTCAAAGTGTATCAGTATCGCTACTCAATTCTCATTTTTTATAATCATCAAAAAATACATAGTTGCCTGCAATTTCATGCTAAAAATAGTGATTTTACTAATAACATTTGCTTTGTTGTCCGGAATTGCGAAGGATAGGTAATAAGATCCTTTTAAATAACTACGAACATATATCTGTTTGCTTCTTTAATTTGTTAGTTATATGAAATGCAATAAACTGGCTTTGTTGCATGGGATTTTGTGTAATCACCCCTTGTAGGAGCTGCCTGCCTACCCTCTGGTCTCTGATCCTCAGAATTCAAGAGGCAGTTGGTTGCAGATGACTTATTATGCATTGTTATTAGGAAAGATGGGGAATGGGATACAGATGAGGTGAGTAGGAGATATCAATCGAAGGTAGACTCCTCGCCGGCTTCGCGCACGTGATTCATGTTCCAAATTGGTTCCCGCCTCTCACCTATAAAAGTACACTTAAACAAACTAATATATATTACACCCATGACCGACTTTTGTCCCATATTGTCTGGGGTGCCGACATAAACGGTGGTATATTTGAATAACTTAAGACGCTTCCTTGATCTAGATCAAAAATTGCATTCGCGGCGTCTTGAGACTTCCCACAAGGTAGAATAAGGCGGTAAGTAAAGCTAGATACATATATTCTAGGGTGAACATAGCACTAGCCCTGAGTTCAACCTTAAGACCAGTCCACGCGTACAAGAACTTGACAATTTTAAAAATGATTGCCAAACGTAGTATTATACTTGTAATGCAAAGTGTTACAGCATTTATAATGTGTTTACAGACATTTCTTATGGTAATGGATGGCACTGGACAAGACTAAGAAACCATATTTTGACAGAAGGGGAGAACGTGGGGTTGCATATAAAGGTGGTCGGGTAAACAGAGCAAAATCATTGTCACAATTATCCATTGATCAAGGACACAGGTAGCACCTCCCCCGTTCACCTATCCAACCAACTATCACAATGCGTCTGGTACCACAATATAACACCCACGAGCCAGCCGCGCTGATTATTGACTCCTATGAATTTGCGAAAAGGACTTCACAATCTCAACACCTTCGATTGGCTCTGCAATCGCATTTGGTCAAATTAGGGAAATAAGGAAGAGCCCAATTCTGTTGAGGGTCAGACGTTGGAACACTGGTCCAAAGCGGATGCATGAGGAAGGAAACGGGATGTAACACGGTTCCCGTAAAGAAAGGTGTAGCGTAATGCCATTGCTGAGTCGCCTAAGCAGCGAAACGAAACCTCCTGCATGGTTCAAAGTGGTATTAATTCAGTCGTTAATAGTTTGCTTGTGAAACACGGTAAAATTGGGTAGATGCTGAATGTAGACGCTATTCTTGTCCTTACGCTGTAGAGAAGTAGGGGCTTCTGCTGCCCGAATCCATGCATTTCCGTCGCACTGGAGACATATGCCACTGACGTTGGGCGCCAGAATGGAAGTCGTAACAAAATCAAGTTAACATCCCACTGCTACCAATATAGCGTCTGAAGGCTTTCCATTTGATCATAGAAGACAAACGGCACTGCTGAGTGCTTAGATTCATTAAGAAGGGGCAGAAGTGAAGCTGTTACCAAACTCGAAGACTAACCCCCATGATAGAATCAAGAAGGCTGCAAATTTGACTGCCAATCATACGAGTAGTCGAATGAATAAGTGTTACAGCTTTGGCGCAGTGTGTAAAGAAAATTGGGTAACAGTATGATTCACTTTCTTATGGCTTCTCGAGACTTCCTTAAAGACCACAGAGGACACAATTACATGAATTTTTGGACACTCCGGAGGCATGTCAAGCTGACAAATATTATATGATCATTCGATAGCTCTTGATCAAGCCTGGCAGTCAAAATACAAACAAAGCCTTACTCTTTTATCTTTTATCTCTTTTAATTATCTGCTACGCCTTTAAAAGCAAACAAATTTTCCCTCCGTGGCTGTAATCCATCGTTTATTCGACTACCTGTATGACTGATGGTCGCTGTAGTGGTCATGTGGCCTCAACTAAGTGGAATTATCTTGGGGATGAGCTGAAGCTCTTCTTCTTTCCTTTCTCGCTGAATGCATATTTTAACCATGTTTAATGCTTACAGCTACCAGTGACATGCTGAAAGATCAACTCCATTACCTACAAGGCAACTCTATAAACTTTGCAATTTTATGCACGTTGTCGAAGTTGTCTGACGGCTGTACACTCTATATATGCACACACTTTCCTTATACTTTAACAATTGTATTGCTTATCGTACTTTAATCTTTGAAGTGCGCGCCTAGGGAATTGGGGGTTGGTCAATGCTCAGCCCGCATAACCGAAAAATATGCATAAAAATTACAAAAAAAAAACAGCTACAAGTTCCGCTCACTCCTCACCTTCCTTCCTTCCTTCCTGCATAATTGCTATGATCATGAGATAGGTATTAGCTCGAACATGTTTAGGGAGGATCAGACGTACTCCCTTGGAGGCCGTTAAAGATCCACCCCACTACCAATGCCATTGTACTCACAATGCCAAATTCAGCTCTCCGTTTTTTTTCATTACCTTTGCACCCCGTCTGCAATGGAAGGCAGAGGGAGAGGCGTAGGAAGAAATGCTACATTTACTTTGGAGAGCTTTATTTGGAATGGTGAGTACAATGGAGTGGGTAGTACTGTAGAAAAGGGAAGAGCGCATATTTCTTGTTTCCGTACCTCCAGAGCGGGTGCTGTGGTGTCCCGCGACTTCTCTCTGAATTCCTGTATTCTGGAAGGGTAAGAAAGGATTGGGCCTTGTCAAAGCCCGAAGGTCAGTCCACGAGCACAATGACGAAGCCATTGCCAGACATCAGGCGGCCGCGTATTACAAAACATTGCATGGGTTGAGTTCAAATTCCGACCCTTGCCTTGAAAGCACATTTAAATAATTTCTGTTTTGCACCACACGAAAGTTTCATAATTAAAATATATGGAAAATCAGTCTGGGTTCAGATCTTTCACTTTGTTTCCTAAATTCTCTAAACAATAAAGTATTTCCTGAGAATTGTAGTTCCTGTCCCAATCGGTAAGGTTAAACTTGCCTATTCAATCGTTTAAGTGGGGCGCAAAATGAGGTGGGGGCGTAAGCTTAAGCCAGATATTCACACATCTTTGATCACTCGAAGCACAATCGTGCTTAAAAGTAAAGAAACATTTGTAAGTCAGGTACTGTACCGCAAAGGTGTAGCGACCTGCCTTCTTACGCAAACAGTTTTCGCTTTCCTTGACATGGCTTATAACACCATGAGAAATCTGAGCCATCAACTAACCGGCCAGTACAACCATCGTCTAATCTGTCGACTCGCATGAACTTCCAATCATACCGCAACCACTAAGACCGTTACGGAGCCATGGGAATCTCGTCCGCTCTCGACGCATCGAGGAACAAAACCGAGGTTACTAAAAACCGGTGCCACTTGCACTATGCCCTTTGAATGTGCCACTTTTTACGGTCAACGCCGCTCTTCAATCCTGACTGAAAGACGAATGAGAGCTGACGCAGTGTGACATAGGCGTTCTCAACCTGGAGTAGGTGCTCAGAATTTCAGGCATTCGCTGAGGGTCAGGCAAACTGCTAAAGTAGTACCTAGCTCTTCGTCTTTCAGCATGGTCGTCGGCGCTCCAACCAATTGGCTATCACAGTGCAGACGGTGCTCCAAATGTCAAGCGCTTACGCATTAATCTTACCATACGTCAAGTATGCATGAAAGTGAGGCATCCGTGTATAAAGACACTGCACCATTTTAGTACTTCTATTATACTGGGGTTTCCTCCTCTTTAGGAAATGCATTGGACCAATTATTTTTCTCATCTCTTGTTGCGAAACCCTGGTCAAGGTTTGAGGCACTTCTTAGCATAGAAACAGTTCTGTGAAAAGGCCTTTTGGGATTCGTTCAGGCACATATGTTTGAGTTACTGAGGTATCGTACAGCCACTTCACTCACGAGTGGGTTGAAGCAGTTTTCAAAGCTGGACACCGTTTTCAGACCTTCCGTTGGAGATTGCCACCGATTACCCTGTCCACAGCACTCGTCCTTCTTCCAATTAATTAAAATGTAACTATCAGAAGCATAACCGGCAGTAGCCAACTTTATGAATGGGGTTTTCTTTATATTATCATTAATGGAGCGCCTTAAGGCTCCCTTAAAGAAGGAGGAGGCATAAGGCTGAATCAAAGAATGTTGAATCTATGCAAAGAAGGGCTGAGAGTTAGCGACGCAATCCAGAGTACACAAACGGAGTCCCAATTGGCCCGAGTTTCTAAAAGAAGAGGTAAAAAGGAGCACTTTTTGTGCAATACTTCCTTTACAGATGTTGGCACTCCTAAAACAAGTGCGGGAAAAGTAAAAGCACTTCAGAGACTCTCAAGTTCATCTCTTTCCGAGACTAGAGCTTGATGAAATAGAAAAGAGGGGAACAAAAAAGTTTGTAATTGTTTATGGATGGTGTGCGCCACCGTCCTAAAAATACCCACATCCCTAATTTTGTCGAAAATACCCACTTGTGGTACACGATTTCCCATTTCCCTTGCTAATGTTATAACGATTAAACGAGCAAGATGGTGTCGGAGAGCTGAGTCTTCTGTTTGTGCCGCCTTTATTTCTCATCGCACAAGTGTAATGAAGGGAAGGGCAATTTCGCGTTAGGAGAGTGACCAAAATGCCACATTCTATCCACAAAGCGGGATAACTCCTCACCCATATGTAAGTTTGTACGTAAATGGCAAAGCAGCTTATAATAAATGCATTTAGAAGAGAAAAAAGTTACAGTCAGTTGAGTGGATTGCCGCATTGGGCTATCGGTCGTGTGAACTGCACACTCACTAAAAATACTTACAACAATCCGACCTTTTAAATTAACTAGTGACACTTTGGTTGCTTGTGCTTTTTAATTTTTGGTGAAAAGTCTCATGAAGTCACCCTCACCGTACCTCCATCAGGCCCCAAAAATAGGCCCATGTGCCCGTCTGTTGCGAGGAAAGACTCAACCACATCAGTACTTTGAAGTGTCATTTGCTTTCAACGCGTTTTTTCCTTCAGTACGAAATACTCCTAATCCGAATGGCATTGTGGTCCCGCACAATTGATCTTCTTCTAAATGTAAAAGAGAAAAAAACAACACAAAAACTGCAAATGCTTTGAACACCAACTATTTTGCATATTAATGGGGATCAGGTGTCGCTTTGCGCATTTTTGGGCAATTAATGGCCAGCAGATAAATAATCCGTCTGGGGGCTGAAATGGTGAGAGGATTCGCATTTGTTGCCATCTTTTGAAACTCTACCACCATGCATCGAAATCCTCCTCGATCCCGAATTGAGGGACAAAAGTGTAATGCTTAGCAAATTAATGTTGGACATAGAATGCTTCTCCACTTTCACCACTTTGGTGTAAACTTAAAATAACAATTTCTAAAAGTGAATGAAGGCACAGGATGTCCATATTTGGAATCAGCTTGCGAGGAGAAACGCTTTGAGGGAAAGATAACATCCACTACCTTCTTATTCCAAATCAGAAGCCTTCCCACACACATTGAACTCGCAACATGTTGTCAATTCAATGAGCACCACCGGCACTGTGCACCCACGCCAAAGACAGTGGAGTAATTTGTGCCTTCGAGGTGGGCAACGAGCAATGGGTAGCCGGTGCTTTTCTCCCCTAACAAACCCTGATGCATTTCACTTGTCTAATATTAAAATGCAAAATTTATTTTCGACCGCAAATCGGTCGGTCAGCGAACTGACCTCTGATGCGTCTTACTGGCTGTTGGGACGGAGAGATGGAAATCATTAATGCATCAACCACCTCGGCTAGCCCTTTCCACTTCCTTTCAAACATATTAACTGGGCATTCATGACTTACTTCAACTAATTTAAATGCTACTGGTATGTTGATCGTGTTCTTTACCAAACTGCCAAAACTGGGCAGTTTCTTAAATGTGATGCCGCATCTTTGAGCAAAATTACCGAGATGACTTTGTGTAAAACAAGGGGGCTGGGTGCTTTACAAGGCAGCTTCTGTGGACGCTCTTCGCGAGTCTTTCGCACCTTCTCGATGTGCATACCAGACGCAGTGAAACGTTGTGTCAGGATTTTATGAAATAATGGAAAAGGAACAATTATAGTAGGAAATAGCACCAGAATAGCCCTGTTGATAGCTTCTGCTTGACAATGTGTACACATTAACAACCGCATCCGTTTTACACATTTCTAGCCACCACAGCATGCTAGCCAGCAGATACAAAAGGGTAATAGTTTTTTTTTGCCTAGATATTAGAAAATTAAGGTCAAAATTGTCCTTATCGGCTTGTTGGCCTAGCGTATAAGACATTCTTCTGAAGTTACATAACCTGTTGACTGCACCAGCAATCCACAGCTCTTCTGCATCAAGAAGTCAACCCATGCCCTACCATCAGCCATCTCAATTTATACTATTCATGATTCACTTGCCGGGAACAAAAGGACAATTCAACCGGATGGACGAATCGACGGTGACCTTTAACAGTGGGTCAGAAATGTCATCTAGCTCCCCATACTGCCTCAGTACGTGTCCCGAGAGAAAGCCATTAACAGCTAAAGTGACTTTAACCTCGAATAACCTGAGAAAGTTCTTTACAATGTGTCCATGTGATTCGTACGAGTGTGTCAAGGGGTTGAGTACGCGACACCGCCTTGGCCCCTCTCCAAGGTGTGTAGAGCTCGGATAAATGTAGTGGGGTGCAATAGGCAAGTGTGATGGACTGAAAATTCCCTCTTGTTTTAGTGTGCTCTGAAGTCCAGTGTAACTGCCAAGACGGGAACATTACCAGTGCAATTAAATACTTTATAATCCTTTTTTCGAGGTTAGTTGATGACTGACCTGGTTGAGGTGGTGGCAACTGGTTTACAGAACAGGCTACGTTGTAGTGTTTGGAAGGGGGCGGGTTGTGCAACACCTCTATTGTCTATTAAGTTCAGGACCCTCGTACGGAAACCACTAAACTTTTCAGTGTTATTGCGCCTCTAGTGCGTGGCCTGTCCTCTGGATCATGCCTGTGGCCTCGAGCTCCTTTGTGGTTCTGCAATACACATTCTGTCTCACTCTAAAGCCGGACGCATTGGTGTTTCAAAATACTATTTTTGAACGCGCGATCAACATGGTGTACTAAGCTCATGTTGCATCGTTATGGAAAAAGTTAACAAGCCATCCAACTTAAAATTACTCTTTTTTAAATGAAGCTATTTTTAGAATCTGACAGCACTTTACAAATTTTTCGCTAAATTGGGTATATGGTAAAATAGCTTAAATATCTCCAAACAGCAGATGTTAGTTAATAGGTAGTGTCGAAATATAAGGCACATCCAATCAATCTTCATTCCATTCGAGAGCAATATTTTATTTTGTTAAATAAAACTTCAACAGCCACTCCATTTTTCCTTTGTAGAAAGCCTTACAAGCTATATCTTGTTTGCTTCAATTGAAAACTGATCGAAACCTTGCGTATCGAGCATTACAATGCGGTCAGTACCCATTCGGTCAGTTTGCCTCCGGGAGAGGCGGGGCAGAGTTGCCCTTAAGCTCAAAATCGCCCTTTTAAATGAGCGAGGGGGTAGAAAAATTTTAGCTGCAGACTAACCAATCAACTTCCAGCTATCGCAGAATCAGAGTATAAATATACAGGAGGATACAGAGAGCGTCACAAGTGGAAGTTCTACGTTTGGTGGAAGGGCAATGATCTCAAACTGTGCAGTCTTTGCGGTACCTCTCCTTGCCCTCCTATTGCTCTGGGGCCACCTTCCTCAGTGTGGGTCAACTCCACTTCCACCAGATTTGGTAATCAGGCAGGGTCGAACACTCCAAGACCTATGTATGTGATTTTTACTGTTAATTAAGGAAACTATTTGTGAATGCAAATGCTTTTTTTAAACCGAACGAAATCTAATGCCATGCCGATGTTCTTATAGCTGTACACTTGAACAACTATCAGTAGTGGTTTCTCGTAGTTCGATTCATTTTAGAGTTCGAATGTCATTGACCATTTGAGCACCAAAATCGCTTTTTATGCTGGGAAAGAAAAGTACGCAGGCGGAGACTAACACACGTCCTCAAAGAAAAATTATGTTTAATTAATAAAATCATTCTCTTGTAAACTGCTGATAAACTGAGGCGCAGAAGTAACACAGCTCATCCGGCAATTGGTACCTTTGGATAGTCAGCAAAGTGAAGGAGATCGAAACGCTTTATCATTTGTGTAAAAATAAACAAATCTGATTTATTCTCGACTTTAAATTTCAAGAATTTGTGCATGTATCTTAGAAACGATTGAATCGAAGGCTATTGTTGTTGTCTATCATTTCTCCATTACTTTTAATTAATCAAATGACCTGCGTCTCAGGAGCTAGCTCAGTATGTGAAACCGCTGCAGCGTCTGGCGCGTATTCGGTATTTCGTCCAAGTTCTTTGAAGGAGACACATGAGAAAATAACACTAAAGCAGAATATGTATTTTGGCCTATGGAGGTCCGCTATCATGGCCACACCTTAGCTAGCTCGCTGCTGTAACCAAGATTCAAGCGAACAGTCCGAAGTCATACGCTAGTCTGCATGTGATAAAAGTTTGTATGAACCTACGTTTTATGCCCTTAGATCGGTATGTGCAGCGACAATACCTGATGTGTCTCAAGTGTCCCAATTGTCCGTGTGAGACGAGTAAGCGTTTGCATTTCGCAGTTTTCTTGAGTAATGCATAGGATGAAACTCAACACGCTCAAGATGGTGTCTGTTAAGTACTCATAGTTAGCTTAACTAATATCTCGTAAAAAGGAACTGTAATCATGCACAAAGTCAGGATTCATGACAAGTCAAGTCGTAAATGTTGAGGCTATGTGCACTTCGAGGCTCTAATTGCTACAAAATTGGCAGTGTTATGTTAGTCTTTTTTCTACATATTGCAGAGTTTACTTTGCGAAGGCGATCCGAGGGCGTCAGTTGGCCTCATTATATGCAAGACAATGGGATGACTCCAAAGAATTTGGAGGAAGCGCTGGATGACTACCAAAAGGAACACTATGATTGAGGCAGTATTCTTATTTGAAATTGAATACAACGTTGCCTGTATCTCACGATTCCTGCATTTTAAAGCGGCGTTTTTATGTGTTCTCAAAAAGCGCGTAAAATACTTGAGATGTCTTAATTTTATGTGTGTTAGCTGACACACCTTTTTGAATAGTAAGCAATTTCAAGTGCCATTTGCTAGTGAGTTTTAGAGTTTTATGGTTCCAGGATGTTTTCATTTCCGCTTTAAAGTCGCGACAGACTAAGGCAGCAACATTCGACCATACGAAATACTAAGGCAATGCTACGCAAAGTCATCGCCTCTTATTAAAGGATTTGATAGGTGCTGTTGCACAAATTTTGAACCTAAGGCCGAAGGCAGTAAAGTCCTTATTCCAAAAACCTGCTTAATTAGCTCCATAAAAATGCAAGCTAACTCACTGGAAATGTGACAAGCGTATAATTTCTCTTAACGTCACTCTCACTTAAAGTCAAATTTCGGGATTGAGTTTGCCCTAAAGATTAACGATTCATGTATTTTTTAAGCCAACACCTTAATCTGCCTAAAAATCACAAGCCAAATCGAAGATGTAGAAGAAACAGCGATTTATTTTCTTAACTTGGTTGAAAATACCAGTTTGCAAGACTCATAGCTTGTAACCTCTTCCAATCTTTCCTCTTCCACTCCTGCCCTTGCGTCTTCTCCCCTCCTTTCGAGGAGGCAGTGTTTCGGGCTCCGGAGTCGTAGTAGTGGTTGTGGTTACTTCAATCATGCTTTCATCCTCTTCTTCCTCCTCTTCTCCATCTCTTTCCACCACTTCTGATTCCTCTTCCTCTCCCACTTTTACCTCCTCAACTTCCTCCTGTTCAGTGATCTCTTCAATATTGGGGGGGCCTTCTGGATATTCATAGCACTCTGTCTTAGAACAAACGAATTTACATTTAGCGTCGGAACAGCCGTAACCATCGAGACCTGCTTTGGAGCATACGATGCCGTCACAACCGGGAAAAGCAAAAATTTGTTCAGCCCCCTTCAAAGGCATAGTCTGGGTGTTCTTTTCGACATCTGTACTCATTGACCCATTGTAGGCTTCTTCAGCTCCCTCCTCTTCCTTCTTTGCTTCCTCCAAGTTAGTATATTCCATGTCATGCTCGTCCTCATATTCCTCTCCATTCCATTCATCATCCTTGTAGTCATGCTCGAATCCATAGTCATTTGCAGACTCAGTCTCCTCTTCTTCCATCTCTTCATCTTCATGATAGTCTTCGTGCTCAAATTCGCCATGTTCATCCTCGTCCTCTTCGTTGGTACCATTATCATAATCTTCTTCATAAACTTCTTCTTCATCCTTGGCATCTTCTTGTGTATCTTTTACGTCCTTTTCTCCATGGTCCTCATTATAGTAATATTCCGATGTGAATACTCCCTTTCTTTCAATGGATATGGGATAATCAAATGAATTGGCAAACTCCTTTCCTTTTTGCCCACCCTTGCTCACCTTTCCATAGCCAACTTTTCCTTCCTCGACTTCTTGCTGCAAGACGGGGCGGCTAACCTCTTGAGGCTTTCTCTCTTCCGACCCCCGAATACGATCTGGGGATTTGAAGTATACCGGGAAATATTTCTCAGAATACCGCTTCACTGGTTTGTACTCCAGGCTGCGGTACTTGTAAGGACGAGCTGCAGTTGCAGAAACGATGAGGAGACAGAGGATGCAGAACCTCATACCGCGACAAGTTGGACGATTGACTGGGATCCTCTTAAGCAACACTTTTATACACAACCGACCCAACGATTTATCGTGTTTACTGTTTTGCACTTAACCTAGGCCAACCGCAATTACGAGTTTCATTGACCTTCGCAAAGGTCATGTTGCACAATTAATCGAGTCTTTGAGTGCAAGTGATCGGACTGACAGGCTCAATAATCCGATTTATGGATTCCTAATCACCCAGTGTTTAGATTTGAGCAAGGAAAGTGAAACACACAGGCGCGCCTTTGGGCTCAATTGCATATTCATTGATCACATGTAAAAAAGTGAAGCAAAAACTTGTTTACTACTCAGACATCCACCATTTCCACACTTGCATCGACCTCTCGTGCTTTATAACTTTGGTACAGTAAAAGTAGTGGAAGTTAAAATAGTAAAAGTAGCCTTGCTTGTACAACCCTCACTTTTGGTAGAAGGCCAACAGGGTCACAAATGTCGCACGTCTACGGAACGATCCGGTCTTCGGGCAATTTCAATGGGCGCCAGATCCTTCGCCATGTTGACATTACGTGTTTTGCCCATTTTCACGCCTTACGATATCAATTACAAAAAAAGTAGGAGTAATGGACTTTTTGCCATTTAACTTGATTTCTAATTTAAAAGAGACACTAAGAGCAAGTTACCCTCATTGTTGTTTAAAGAATTGAGGTTAGACTCCTAAGGAGGGCTCCTTGTGCTGGTTTTGCGGTAAAGTGAAACCACTGTGAATAAAAATGTGGCCTTTATTAGGCCACTATTTTTAGGTTTTATTGAAATGTGAAATCGCTACCGGATTGCTTGTGAGGGAGATGTAGACCATGTGTTGTGTGTGTCATTCGTCAGAAATCTGGAAAACCTCCTAAAGTAATCAAACTTCTATCGAAATTAAAAATTACACAGAAATAAAGGGCAAAAGAGATGAGGACCTGTAAAAGGCAGAGAAAATTATCATTCTCCACAGAGTTAATATCCCAAACTGTTATTTCCAAAAAAAAAACAATTTGCACAGATAAGCGCCTAGCAATGGTGTTGAAAGTTAAAGAGTTTCCTTTTAGAAGGCACTAGCTAAGACGGCATAGAAAAATGTTTCCATTTGACACCACATTTTGTACAAAGCGGTGCGTTATGGAAGAGCAATTCAGCGGTAATAAAAGTCTAGCCGAGCAAAAAATGGCCTCACCTTGTTAATATCCGCCGAGATTAACTGGCGTTGGTCAAGTTTCTAGGTTCTTTCGCTCCCAGTGTCATTTATTACTGACAGAGGGTCTCTTTCAGGTTATGACAACTTATAGAACCGTACTGCGGCATGAGGATAATGTCTGAGCTTAAACAACAAAGTAGCTGTTGGTATGAGAAGTCTAACTAACTAAAGCAGAACAACGCCTGACTTGTTGTCACTAAAATCTGCGCTGCGTTAAGTTTACATAATAACGATTACGGTATGCCCTCAGTAATATTTAAGTACCTAGACATTCGAAAAATTCCATAAAAACGCCTTGGTCATTATGGAGCATAACACATCGAAGCGCATTGTTTTATTGGCTTTAAGGCTAAACGAAAATAAGAATATACACGTTACTTAACATTATTAAGTACAACTATTAAATAATAATATCAAGCAAAATAATCAATTCGACGTGTAACCAGGTTGCTTGTCTTCAGAAAAAAATCCTAATAAAAATTTAGTAAAGGCGGTCAGAGCTTGATGAGGTGGAGTTTGCTAAGACAAGAGAAAGGGCATCAGAGACTCCTAGACTTGCGGTTAGCACTTTCAAATTCATGGCCCTGATTCGTAAATTATGCCTTGAAAAAAAGCCATAAAGCACTCGACAGCCAAATAAAGTGGCACAAGGTAGATGTAGCAAAAAGTAAGTAAAGAACCTGTTTGGAATGTGGTGCTCGAGTTGTCAAAGGGAAGTAATTAACATATAGAATCAATGCATTCCATTACGGCTTTGCAAATTGCGATGTTTTCATAACAGGACTTAAGGCCTAACCATAGTGGCACCTTGTTTACTTCGCTGCCAGTGTCGCTTGCAACAAATTCAGTGGTCACACAAATTTCGGCGGCTAGCTTACCCACTGGCCATTCCAAAAGGCCAAATTCTAAATAAATTCATAAAACCCATTAAGGGTATTTAAGAAATACAAAAGTACTCGTCAAAGAAAAGAGACAATAGATATTAAAGAAGCTTCTTCAACGTAAGAATAACTCAAATACTTCGCATTTATAGCAAATTAAAAAACTTTAGCCTTAAAAATACAGCCACTAGACTATTTTTAATACAAGTTTAATCAGATAAATAGCTTAAAAGAACAAAGCAAATTTAAATAACATTATCTAAAATCAAATTACACATCAAAAAAGAAATTCAAGCAATTAAAAAATTAGGAAAAAATAACCGTTGATTTATATGACCGCATTTGCTTGACCCCTGCGTCAACTCCACCTGCAGGACGAGTGTGCTCTTGTCCAGCACCAAAGTAGGTGACACTGA
>UYWX01020518.1:34693-45321 GCA_900622495.1 Hydatigera taeniaeformis | reverse complement strand
GCTAACCCATTTCTACATGCAATGCTGTTGTTTCCTGAAGAATATGATTCGTTTCTTGTTTGAACGAGAGAATTTAGACTCTGAAAGCATCAATTAGGTGTTGGCGAAAGAACCAAGACACCATGGGTCATATTTGATCCTGATAATCGACTCTCAGATTGAATATTAAATGTTGCTCTTTTACTT
Source organism: Hydatigera taeniaeformis (assembly GCA_900622495.1). Taxonomy (NCBI): domain Eukaryota; kingdom Metazoa; phylum Platyhelminthes; class Cestoda; order Cyclophyllidea; family Taeniidae; genus Hydatigera; species Hydatigera taeniaeformis. The sequence continues at coordinate 45,135 of UYWX01020518.1, read as the reverse complement.
GACCAAGGTAGACTCTTTAGCTAATCTCGTTATCACCGCTCTAACATGGTGAAGGGATTGTGCAATGAACCACATTGCATTTCTTCGGGGATACAGGTTGAATTTCCCGCTGTTCATAGCGCTAAAATAATCCCCCTCTAGGCGTGATGCTATCTGATGATGGGCGTGGAATAAGCCAATTACCTCGTCGTCATACCGGTTTGCCGATGGCCTCATGCGGAGGGGATATGACAAGAAGATCCTTCTTACTGCAAAAGGCCTTTGCCTTAATTTAGGCTTGCGTTCAATTGAAGTAAGCTTTAGATGTGCCCAATTTGAGCCTTTAGTGCTTATGTATGCACTGTGGCACCAGCAGGAGGGATATCGTGACTATGAAATTACTGAAATGCCGCCGCGTTTGATTATTCTGCCTTTGGGAGTGATTTCCCATTGAAGCAGGGAATGTGGAATGTTAACTGTGGTTATAACCAGAATGGCAGAGATAGGTGCTTTAGTGGGTGCAGAGGTTAAAAGGTTAATCCAAAGCGCGTTGGAAGTTCCAAGAGGACGATAATGCACCCAACTTCTCATCCTTAGCTTGCAATAATTATCTTCTAAACTCTGCAATATTCCCTTCATTCTGCTTACTTTCTTGCATTGTCGCTCATCAGTGGCTTATGCGGACCTGGTCTGTTGATGCCATTCGACTTTAGGTGGCGAATACCTTCTTTTGCATCACGAACGTTGCCAAGGCTATGACAAAGCAGAGTAACGCTGCGAAGGAACTTTCTATTCCCAAAATTTTGTTGATATTACGCTTGAATTTCATCCAAACCTCGAGAGGATGCGACCGATACATGGCAATGCTTCATCTGAAAGGTGGCAGGTGGTACGATGCCATTGAAGGAGCGCTGCGGCAGTGACACACTATAAATGCAACCCCCGATAGGCTCCATGCTTTTGAGTAATTGCAGAATCTTTACCAGCCAATTAGTAAACGAATGGATAGAATGAGTTTCGATTCGTGATGCCTATCCTCCCTTTCTGTGCGCATTTCTCCTACTTTCATGTTGTACCATTTACGTCACAGACAAGGTATTACTGAAATATCCCACTTACTTGGCTTCGGTAGGGAGGGTAATAAGTAGGCTGGTAGTAGTGGTTTCGCAGGTTTGATTTTCCATTTTGTTTGTTTGTTCAGCTTTGTAGCATTGTGATTGTTAGCCAATTTGTCTATTTTTGTGCAACTACCGCCCGCCTCAATTGCTAGCTGGGAAGTGAGAAGACTTTTGCTACAGCTACTTCTCTGCTACATTCTACCACAGATGACGCATTTCGACTGGAAGCTCGAAATTGGAGAAGCCATGATACATACAGTTTGTAGATAGTATGATTGATGTGAGGTTGAGGATGATATAACGTAGGAGTAGCACCAGTTCGACGAAGCATGGACAAGGTGGAATCGCAGTTGCACTCCTGACTGACAAAAATGCTAGGCTTCGGATTAAATTAGCTCGAAAAGAAGAGTGAGAATTTGATAAGTAGCCAGCTCCCAACAACCAAACGAGCCGATGTTGAATGTCACGCGTAATAGTGTGAAGCGGGATCTGCAGTTATTTGATGAAATCGTTGCATCCCAATCACCTAACTAAAATGACTACTAATCGAAGGCAAAAACTAAAATTAAACCGAAGCACAAAGCATGTGACGTGCGGTCAACGTTTGCACGGAGTAGGGCTGAGAAAATGTCATCGTATCTAGCTCAGAATCAGTAGTAGTTGTGCTAAGGTTCGTCGGGCCAGTAGCATAAAACCACTAATAGCGCAGCTCTAGTGCTTGTCAAACCAGGTCACTGAACTGGACTAATTTCCATTTCCTCTTCATTCAGGTCATACACGTTTCTCGCCGTGACGCCAAAACGATGGGCCCTTGCTATTGAGACGGAGCAAGGAAGCCATATGCATATGCAAACGGTCGCATTACGTGATTGTTCGCTATTAGCAGGTATGATGGACTCCGTCACAGAACAGTTCGAGTTTGTGCAGGGCTTGGTCGAAGGAGGCTCGACAACCGACAACTTCCATCCCATTGTTCTACAGATTACATGCCTAAAAGGTACGATAAAATGCCAACATCCGCTTCATTTTTAGTGCGCACGGTAAGAGTAGCCTTAAGAGGAACATCGCAGAAGCGTCACAGATTCAGCAGTGGATTTGCTATGCAGGATTTTAAGCACAACTACACCTCTGATCACAGCACCCCACTTCCAAACCTTACATGGAAATACAAAATCGCCCAATCCTTGTAGTTATAAGCATGCAAACACACACCTTAATCGATAAAGAAAAATGAAACTCACATCAGAATGTTGGGTTAAACGCATTATACCTCTAACAACGCCTTCACAATGCTGTAATTTGAAATCTCTGTTATTATTTTTTTGTTCAGCTAGAGCAGATAAAACCATAGAGGCCAATTTGTTCCAGTTTCCAATAATGTAAACAGCGAAATTCCTAACAATAAAGATGCCAACCAAAGTCAAAATCACTTAGAGCCAGGCACCTTAGTTATGTAAAATGAGATCCAGTCCCAATGGCGATAACTGCTAGACACGGGATGAGAGATGTGGCTTCCATCAACTGACTACACCAAGACCGACCGTAACAGTATCAGCTGTGAGATTTGTCCCCAAACCCGCCTTCGATACTTCGAGGTTTCCAAATCTACTTTCTAGCAAACCTATCACACATTACCTGGGTCAATGTACAAATTACTGAATGAATGGACAAGATTGCCTTCAACTCATCCATAATTTCCCCGAAATATGCGCAGCACCTCCAATTTGTATTTCATTTCCCACGTTATCGCGAGCACCGGACAACGCTATGGTCACTTAGTCAGGACAGGGAGACTTCACTCACCCTGCTGGAGCGTGACAAGTCCTATCACTACTACTGCTGCTCGAGCGAAGTGTAATGCACGTAGAAAGTGAAGAACAGCGGAGCCAAGGAATGTCATCCACTATGTGAGTGTAGATGGTGGCGCTTGCAATTCGAGAAGAAAGCAGATACCGATCAAGGAGGTGGAATTGTTGAACGACGCAGACACGCAATGATTTCACTTTCCAACTGCTAAAATAACCAAGCCTTTGCTAAAAACGAAAATGGAATTTCTGCAAGCGCTAGTTACTTAAGGGATACAATAATCTATGCAGACTATGGTGTACAACAGCGGAAAAAGGCTGACAATGAATAACACAATGAGAATCAAGTGAAGAGTGTCCATTAGAAACCCTGGCTTAGCCCATGCGTTGAGCATTCATCAAGGATGCAAATTTCCGCTAACGGCTCGTCTTTTTTCTCTTTCTCAAAAGTGACAAACGAGATGAGCACTTAGATCTCAATTCCGCGCGGACAATCAGGAGCTAATATCCCTACTGACAAAAGCTTTGGCAGCACCCAAAAAGCGCATACTGCAGTGGTTACCCTAACGAATCGACTTCCCATTAAATGCATCACGCCAACCGCAATCTCCTTCAGGATGACGGATACCTACACACACCGAGATCAGTCACTGAAGTCGTCAACTTTAAACCTAAGTCTACTCGTCAAACCTGTACACCCACACTATACTGTTGCTTATTAACGATTTCTGGTGCCTTTACACAAATTCTCACCAGATATAAGAAAATTGCAAGGTATAACGACCACCCAATCAATATGGGATGAGTCAACGCAATACTTTCAACAAGAGTTACCCCACACTGCCCTAGTTGTCGACGGACGACAAAGCTGGAATTCGAGGCATTTGTGCTCTCAACGTGAGACCCCTCGAATGTCAAACCGCAACTCCCGCCAACATTGATAGATAAAAAAGACAACGTGTCTCCCTCCACCCTAAAACTCGCTTCCACTGTAGGTCACCTGTCACCTGTCACTCACATCTATCACTACCTTACCAGCAGGACGAATTTTCCTAGACATAAAATATGAACCATTCTTCCTAGTCTTTTGACCGAAGGTGTTATTATTCCACATGCCCGCGGCAGCATGACCTACTACTAGACAGCTAATGATCCCGAATTTGCCATCCAAACACCAAGCTGCGATAATATAGAACTGACGGAGTCGTAGAGACCAAAAAACTAGTCATTGAAGTAGTGTCCCAAACCATAGATTGCATTTCAGGAAACATAGTTATAGATCGAAATAATTCTGCACCGATCGCGAAGATGTTAAAAGACATCCAATAGTGAGACACCATCACTCAGATTTACTTTCCAATTAGAACGTAGAACTAGTGGTCAACTTCGACGAACCCAACCGGCGTACGAAGTCCTTTCCAGTTGGGAGTTTTGCAAACTCCGTTTCTCATTCACATTGCTGCTGAATTTTCTTTGTTAATCTCTTGCTTTCCCCACTTGATAATCGGAAAGAGAAAGACGTGTCCCTTATAGTGCATAAAAGCCAGTCAAGCTCGTTCTAGGCGCTGCTCCTGGTGCTTCTATTGACGCCGTAACGGTGTGCATCCACAGTGTTTGCCCAGTTATTACCTAGTGGATCCACATTCATCGTTCGCATGCGATGTGCACTTTGAAAACAAAACGAGGATTAGGGTTGATCCTGACTTCAAGGCATCACACCCGGAGGGCACGTAGGACAAGGAATACATCGTGAAGACACAGACTGATGGGAGAGTCTTGCGCTGTGATCGTCCTTAAAGTCGATTCTATTTGCCCAATTACCAATGTTGACCGAAACTTGGCATTTAGGAATTTCGCCTTATTGCCTCTTCTATGCGCTTCATTGATTAATCACGACAAGGGCCAAATTAGTCTTCAATACTACATTCACAACTGATGGTTGATTCGCACACAGTATGGGAACCTTCGGAAGCTCAGTTCGGCAACAACATATGCAAGGAATTTCCCCAAACTCCATTCCATAAAGCGTGTTCGTGTTCTTCTCTATCCAAATATGGGCCGAGATTAAGAATGCTAGCAAGAATCATGTGTGTTCTCACACAATGAGGGGATTTATGCAATGTCAGAGCCTACATAGACAATGAACCACCAATTGCCATGCAATCCAGAGAACCCGACATTCAGCGCATCCTATGCAACAATCTCAAACATGTGAAGTCAGCGCGATCAAACACACGTATTTTGTGTTGTTTTGCCTATGATTTCACGCAAGGATTCTTAAATACGAACTAATTTTTAAGTACTTAATTTTTAATCTAAAGTAGTTGAGTATTCTTAGAAATATTTACTGAACATTTTTGTATCGCATTTTACTTAATTTCCTCCTTTACACCTAGTTCAAATGCGTTTCGAATTCACATAGCTGATAGAGATTTTGGATTTGATATAACGTGCTAATGACTAAACTCAAATGGTCTGAGTAACTGGCTGCATTTCAAGGCAGTGCAGTACCTTTTTATCAACCAAAAATTTCGGAACGCTAAAAATACCGCTTTATTTATAGCAATAGTAAATGTATATGCATTATACCCATTAATTTATTTATGTTGCTTATATAGGAGAGAAGCGGTTATTAATGCGAAATGCGAATATTATGCGTGAAGGACGCGTGGAACCTGCCTCGGGGAAACTCCGTATGAACTTCTTATCAATACTTATACTCTTTTCCATTACGTGCAGGATGCCTAATCAACCCCACATAACCAACTCCTTTATGAAGCCAGCAATTCAGGGTTCTGAGGGTATGATTTTGGGCCTTAGAGTAACTTTTGGACGTGAAGTATCACCTACCCTATTCTTCCAATCCTTTACCTTCTTTTGATTTGAGGCAGATTTTAGGCGTCCCCACGTAATACTGGATGATAGTTGAAATTGAGCTTGGTAAAGGAGTGCTTACGTTACTCCCGAGTGGGTTTTGCAGACTCCTCCAACCCAGCGTTTTGAGTTGGGTTCCTGCCTCTTCCCTGCGAAGCGCAATTTAAATAGACAATATGCAGTAAAGGGCCTGCTTTGGATATTGTCCTTCCGTATAGGCTTACTTACCTAGTGCAGGTGAAATGTCTGCCATCATGAATGCTCTTATGTGCTTAGGTGTAAATTCTTCGAAACTCAGCGTTTAGTTAGCAAATATCCTATTGGTCTTGTAATGCCCCAAATTTTCCAATTTGTTAGTTTAAGGATTTAGGCACGAGTAAAGAGGATGATTGTTAGTCACTCTAGTGTTGGATAAGTGAAGTAATACCGGTCTTATTCCAACCGATCTTTGCTTGAATATTGTTAATGCTAGCGCGACATAGGATCAGCCCTCTAGCTTGGAGACTACCGTGTAAGAGCGGCAGGTGTTGTGCTGAGACCTTTGCTTGACATGCTCTCAAAGTTGCGTTTCCATTATGAGTAGATCGAGGGGCAGAGTATCAGCATCAATGTGTTCCTAGTTAAACTAAAAATGTGTAAACGGGATTATGCTTATGATGTGCAGTCCAGGTGACTCCTTGTCACTATAACTTCCTGTCATTACCTGTTTCACTATTCAGACTCATCGTTTTTGTGATTTAAAAAAAAACGCGTGGACAGTCACATGCCCTTCCCTCTTAACTTCCTTTTGAGGGAAAATCTTATGCTTTTGCGGCGCACACGTCCGTAAACACGACAAACTTTGGATTACATATTGGGATTTTTGATCAGGATCGACTCGGTGTGGAACAGCTCCTGTGTGACAGCTCTCTTGGTCATTCTACAGAGCGGACCTGCTCAGATTATGACTAGGCATTAGTATACAATCTCTTGGTCATTTATATTTGGCGTGGTTACGAAGGTACTGAATGACTCTATGCATGCCTATCAAACCTCGTCAGTCTTTAAGAAAGCATCAATCAAACGTCGAAACCAGCACATTGGCACGAAGGGAACTCCTTAACATCTGACAAAAATAATATAATATTTACACAAGGAAACACTGCATTTTGAGCAACAAAACAGATCATTGAGCAAAACAAGCAATATCCAAATAACGGAACTCTGCATTTCGTCGTATCTGTGAGTGAATGTCGGCAAGTGTTTAGGTTTTTACTCAATGCCCACTCGCTTTTTCAGTCTTGCCGCATATCCCCCACCCATCCGTCTGAACCTTGTTGTAAAGGCTGAGCCTTTACCTATCACCTCGTGACAGGGCACCCTATTCACCTCTATGCCAGCCAAGTTCACAGGCGTCTTCCTCCTACTCCATTCGGATGGTTTCGCTCTCTTTAGAGAAGACTCAGCCTTCTGGGCGAATGGAGCTTGCAAAAGTGACTTGTCGAAGGTCGGACAACAGTCGTTGCTCTCACTCGTGTATGTTAACGCCTGATTCTGAATCGGAATCGGAGATTTTGGCTTTGAGTTCCTCCGCACCTCCACATTATCCGACTGCAGGAAACTTTCAAGTGTACGGCGCACATTGGCACAATTTTTTGACACACTGATGATTTTTGTGATTGAAGCCTCACATTCGGACTGATTGATGTTAACCAGTTGGATTTTAGCACTTCCCACATGCTGCAGTAGGTTGCTGAGGTCAGTTACCACATCTATGTACATTTTCGCAACACTGCCTTCCAGACATTGGGTGAGAAGCTGAGGAAGCCATTCCCGAATGGCTTTCAGCTTGCGAGTCTCAATGGGAATGGAGTAAAGGTGCTTTGCAATCCAATAAAAGAGTTTGTTTGAAGCAATCATCTGATGAAGGGGTCGACATTGGTCATAAAAATCTGGTAGAGAGTCAGTGGTCGAGTTGTAAAAAAACAGGGCATTTATAAATTTTGATAGAGCAATCATCTCAGTGTATATATTTTGAATCTCCATCAAACTGTGCATAATCCAATGGCCTTGTTGACATTCAGGCAATTCTGCTTCATTGTGGGTGCAATTTGAATTGTCATAAATTGGCATTGTCTCGGCTACTATCTCGCTTACTTCCTCATACCTAGAAAGGAGTGTCTCCCATGGTTCTTCACAATTAAAGGACTGTGTCAAAGCACAAATACAGGCTGCAATGATGATTGGGCAGTCACTTGGGTTGCAGTACTCCAAATTGGAGGTTTCTTTCGACATTTGCTCAAACCAAATCATGAGACAAAGCGAAAATAGATTGAGCCAATCAGGCAAGTTTGCATTGGGAACGTAAGAAAAGGAACTGTATATAAAATTCATATCCATCTCGTATTCAGGTAGGCGAATTTGGTCCAGTGTAAGGAATAACAATTTCACAGTTTCCGAGTTGAGTGGATGAATCTCTATCACTCTCGGTTTTGCGCCATTAAGATGTGAGCATCCACCGATTGACATCTCATAAGTGTACATGAGGCAATAAGTAAGATACCTAACAATTAAAGCTTTCAAATAACATGAAGGTAGCCCTGCGACATAATCCAAATCGCTTGGAAAAACTTTGGCATCTTCAAAATATAGGGAAGATAATATAAATGGACAGACAAACCCACGACGGTACGCCTTCAGCATACGCGCCGGCCAATGATCGAGGATGGGTTCGCCCACAGACGCGGATGATGAGAAACCTTGACAACTACATTTGCCATGCAGAATTGCAGAGATGCGTTTACAAGTATTCTCGTCAGAGGTGGGAGGATTAACATTTATTTCTTGGAGAATAAGAAGAGCCTCCTTGAGATCCATTTGTGTTCGACTAATCGACTGTGGTATGCACTGAGACACAACGCTCTTTAATTCTGCATCCCCAATAAGATCGATCACACTCTGTAGCGCCTTAGAAGGTCCAACATCATTTATCCACTGGACAAGTTTGGTGGCATTCTGAATGATCTGTTTGCGATTGTCATTACTTTTATTGTGCAGATCGTGGTCGACTGCTTCAGGCGGAAGACGTAGCCTAGGTATTGATAAATCGCCCCAAAGTATGCCAAATACACGACAAGAAATGGGTGACAATTGTGATAATAGGGATTCAACTGGGTTATATAAATGGCCTTCTAAAGAACAAACAGCGCCGGATGAGTTAAAGTTTTCACATGGATCTGGTTGGATGGGGGAAAAGGAGAGACCGGAAATGGGAAAATACTTAAGGTTACCGCTAACGTCATCATTTTCAAAAATGGGATTTGATGCCATAATATAATACAATGCGTCACTTGCAAAGAGAGGACAGTCCAGTAGGCTCGCAATGGCAACTGCCACACTGGCGTTGTATCCAGCGGTAAACGCATATTTGACGTTAAATTCATCCAGGATGACGGTTAAAGCACTTAGCTCCCAATTGCAATTGCCTGACTTGCAACTAAATTGTTCAGGCGGTGTGCTTGGACTTGGAATTATTGGATTTTTCATTGACTTTTTTAGACGATCTACTTTTGAAAACCAACCTGTAGACTAAGACCATAAGAACAAGATGGTCAAACTTACAATGCGTGTATATAACCCTTGAAAAAGAAATATGGGTACAATATTACACTTCATTAATACAGTGATAACGTGTTTAAATAGAGTTGCCATGTGTAGAGGAGCAACACCATATCCTTTAGTTGACTTCTGCCTCCTTTTAAGTTCTCTATATAAAGCATGTGCATCTACGACGGCATAAGTATCGCAAAGATTAACTGCTATGAAGTTAAGACAATCACTTTCAATAACAGCAGATAAGCTGGGAGCCATGTGATTGTAAAGAGCGCCTTATGCAACGAAAACACCTTCGCAAGGCTATTGTTAAGGTCATCGGTCTGTTTAAAGAGTTACAGCACTTACTGTGTAGCATACAGGAGACAATATTAATTACTCTTGTTTATGACGAATAAAATGTAACCCAGACTTAAGCCAAAACGTTGAAGCATTTACGAAATTACTGTAGCCATTAAATAGACATAAACCAAAAGCTTATATTATGCTTCATGTTAAAAACCAAATAATTAAGGACAAATGGAAATTTTAGCAATTCAATTTGGCATCCTAAAGCCTTTTATAGGGTAAAAGAGGGCATAAGTGAGGTTTAATACATATGTATTTCGAAGACGACAGCGCAAATGAGGTCTGAGCGTGGACCGAAGGCCAGCCAGCTAGACAACTTTTAAAGTGACCGCAAAATATCCAGTAGTCACCTAAACGAAGCATCACACTGCCCCTCTCTTCTTTTAAGTAACATCCCCGGCTCTCCCCCTTGGTGTACCTCCCGCGCCAGCTATCACAACATATTCGGACTATATGAAAGCACCCACGAGCCAACCGCGCCAGTCGAGAAACAACACGAGACCGGGGAACCGTACCTGGTCTTCTCTGCAGCTTCAACCGGATCTGGAGTTACGTTTGGTTTGACAACAAGATTCGGGCCGTATACACCTGCTCACCATCAACTGCTCGCATGAATAGACGGTGGAACTCTGGTCTAAAACATATGTTACATAATTTCACTTCCAAAACCTAAACACGGATATTTTATGGGATATTCTGTAATGCTTTGTTTGTGTGACCATCTGAA